>JAPVLO010001074.1:0-202473 GCA_027257055.1 Cephalopachus bancanus
TTCCCACGCCGGCTCCTGGCGCGGCTCCCTGGCGTCCTCGGCCCTCTCGGGGGTGGACCCCCAACTGGCCCCCCGAGAAGCGCGGCGTGGTTTCTTCGCGAGAAAACACCCGGGGGTCCGATCTCTGTCGCGAACCTTGTCTTGCGGGGGGCGTGCGGGGCTGGGCCCGCTCGCTCCCAAAGATCCCCTCCGTCCCGTTGGGCCCCGCCGACTCTCCTGAGCACGCCTGGCGAGGGTGGCCGAGCCTCGGCTGGGCGCGGGCAGCCTGCGCGAGGCCTGCTTATCGTCGCCGGCCGGCCGGGCGAGCCTTCGCGGCCACTCTCCCGCCCTCCCGCCGGGGAGCTTGCGCTCTGAGACCGTGCGCCGGGTCGCAGCCGAGGCTCCCTCCCCGGTGGCATCTCCCAGGCCCCAGGACTTCGGGTCGGCGAGGGGTGTGCCTTGGGGCGAGAGGGAGGCTGTGGGGCGCCGGGAAAGAGCCTCGGGATGCGCCCTGGGTTTTTGGTGGCCGACGAGTATTCAAACCCAAACACGCTGAGTTGGTGTGGCCCTGAAGGGACACGAGCGCTGTCAGTTTGGACTTGTGAGGTTCTCTGAAGCGAGGAGGCCGCTTTCCATGGAGAGGCAGGGTTTTGAAGACTCTGGAAGTTGCGTTCCCCTTTTTAGGGGCAGTAGCCATACCTGCTGTAAAGTTTAGGGGGCGGGCTGTTTGCTGGACCTGAAGAGAGTGTTGAGCAGAAAATTCTTAAGATATCTGCACGACAGTTTCAGTCGTGTTGTGGGGGGTGATGTAAAATAGGGCATCCCAAGCATGTGGGGGTCCCGCTTTAGGGAGTGCTGGAGGCCGAAGAGCACTTATTATCTGATTTTTTTTTTTTGAGTTGGAGTCTCACTCTGTCGCCTAGACTGGAGTGCAGTGGCCGCTCCCGGCCGCCGCTCCCGGCCACCGCAGCCTCGACCTGCTGGGCTCCGGCAATCCTTCCGCCTCAGCCTTCCAAGTAGACGGAATTACAGGCATGCGCTACCACGCCCGGCTGATTTTTTGATTTATTGTAGAGATGAGGTCTCGCTGCCCAGGCGGGTCTAGAACCCGCGGGCTCAGGCAATCCACTCACCTCAGCCTCCCAAAGGAGCAGGATTACAGGCTGAGCCACCGAGCCTGGCTCATTATCTGATTTTTTACTTACCTAACCAGATCAGAATTTCTTGTCCAGGATGCAGTTGAGCAACTGTGGTTTATGTTTTCTTCTTTTTTTTTTGAGTTGGAGTCTCACTCCGTCACCCAGTCTGGAGTGCAGGGGCACGCTCACAGCCACTGCAGCCTCCACCTGCTGGGCTCCGGCAATCCTTCTGCCTCAGCCTTCCAAGTAACCTGAACTACAGGTGTGTGCTACCTCACTGGCTAATTTTTGATTTATTGTAGAGATGAGGTTTCACCAAGTTGCCCAGGCTGATTTTGAACTCCTGTGCTCAGACAATCCTCTTGCCTCTGCCTCCCAAAGTGCTGGGATGACAGGCATGAGCCACAACGCCTGGCCCTGCAAATTCCTTTTTTTTTTTTTTGAGTTGGAGTCTCACTCTGTCGCCCGGATTGAAGTGCAGTGTCCGCTCCTGGCCACTGCAGCTTTAACCTGCTGGGCTCCAGCGATCCTTCCTCCTCAGCCTTCTGAATAGCCGGAATTACAGGCGTGTACTACCATGCCTGGCTGATTTTTTGATTTATTGTAGAGATGAGGTCTCGCTGCCCAGGCGGGTCTCGAACCCTGGGCTCAGGCAATCCACTCACCCCAGCCTCCCAAAGGTGCGGGATTACAGGCTGAGCTACCGAGCCCGGCTGCAAATTCCTTTTTAAACAACCTTATTGAAGTATAATTCGCATGCCATACAATTCACTTATTTAAAAGGTAGGGACCAATGGTTTTTAGTATTCTCTCACAGGTATGCAGCCATCACCACAGTCAGTTTTAGAAAATTTTCATCGCCCTGTGCTCCACACTCACTCCCTATTTCCCCTCCACTAACCTCTGGCAACTAATTTACATCCTGTCTCTACAAATTTACCTATTCTGAATGTTTTATATAAGTGGAATTATAAGTATGGGTGCTTTTACTAAGCATAGATATTTAAAAAATTTTTTTCAAAGCCTGGAGGGACAGACTGCTTCCACTCCCAGTGTTCCTTCTGCCCTCAGCTTCACTCATAAGCATGATTTTTTTTTTTTTTTTTTTGAGTTGGAGTCTTACTCCATTGCTCAGGCTGGAGTGCAGTGGTACACTCACTGCCACCCCAGAGTCAACCTGCTGGGTTCTGGCGATCCTTCCGCCTCAGTGTTCCAAGTAGCCAGAACTACAGGTACACGCTACCATGCCTGGCTAATTTTTTTGCGGGGGGTTGGAGTCTCACTCTGTCACCCAGACTGGAATGCAGTGGCCGCTCCCAGTCACCGAAGCCTCGACCTGCTGGGTTCCGGCGATCCTTCGGCCTCAGCCTTCCAAATAGCTGGAACTACAGGCGCGTGCTACCACGCCCGGCTAATTTTTGATTTATTGTAGAGATGAGGTCTCGCCAAGTTGCCCAGGCAGGTCTCGAACCCGCGGGCTCAGGCAATCCACTCACCTCAACCTCCCAAAGGTGCGGGATTACAGGCTGAGCCACCGAGCCCGGCTTTTTTTTTTTTTTTTTTTAATTGTAGAGGTGAGGTCTCACCATGTTGCCCGGGCTGATCTTGAACCTGTGGGCTCAGGCAATCCACTTGCCTTGGCATCCCAAAGCTCTGGGATTACAGGCTGAGCCACCATGCCTGGCCAGCATGGTTTTTTTTTTTTTTTTTTAGTAATGATTGCACGTTTTCTTTATTGCAGTTTTTTTTGTTGTTTTTTTTTTTTGAGTTGGAGTCTCTGTTGCCCAGGCTGGAGTGCAGTGGCATGCTCAGGGCCACCAGAGCCTCCACCTACAGGTGTGCACTACCAGATCTAATTTTTTGATTTATTGTAGAGATGAGGTCTCACCAAGTTGCCCAGGCTGGTCTCGAATCCCCTGGGCTCAGGCAGTCCCCTCACCTAGGCCTCCCAAAGTTCTGGGATTACAGGTATGAGTCACCCCGCAGTAGATATAAGAATGAGTGTTTTGCGGACTCAAAGGCTTTTTTGGCTCCTTTTAAATCGTTACCTTGCAGGTTTCTGTTGTTTTGCAGAGATAAAGGGAATCGGAATCCTGGGTAAAACTACAGTCTCATATCCAGGTAGCGCTTGTCACTTCTCCGTTTCCAGTAATGGCCAGGCCTGAGTGGGAGGGACTTGACCTCCCTGCCTTAGCTCTTTGGGCCTCCTTTGCCACCTGTGTGTATCTTTTGTCATGTGGCTGGTACCCTTGAGTGGGTACCAGCAAGATGGCTTAGACTCCAGGGGCCTGTGTTCCATTTCTCTCCTCTGATCAGATAAGCGTCGTGGACAGGCAGGTCACCAGGTCCCGTCCCTATGCAGCCAGGAAGGAGCTGCTGGACTTCCTCCTTCCAGGCACTCCGCCTGCTTCTATTGGAACCGTCCTCACTTAGTTGATGGAAGGGAAGCAAAAGGTCCAGTTCTCTGTCTCTAACTAGTGGCTTAGCAGTTCTTGAACCTCATCTTCCAGTTACTTTTTTTTTTTTTTTTTGAGTTGGAGTCTCACTCTGTTGCCCAGACTGGAGTGCAGTGGCCGCACCCGGCCACCACAGCCTCGACCTGCTGGGCTCCGGCGATCCTTCCGCCTCAGCCTTCCAAGTACCTGGAACTACAGGCGTGCGCTACCACGCCTGGCTAGTTTTTGATTTATTGTAGAGATGAGGTCTTGCCAAGTTGCCCAGGCGGGTCTCGAACCCGCGGGCTCAGGCAATCCACTCACCTCAGCCTCCCAAAGGCGCGGGATTACAGGCTGAGCCACCGAGCCTGTCTCCAGTTACTTCTTTTTTTCTTTTCTTTTTTCTTTTTTTGAGTTGGAGTCTCACTCTGTCGCCTAGACTGGAGTGCAGTGGCCTCTCCCAGCCACCGCAGCCTCGAGCTGCTGAACTCGGATGATTCTTCCACCTCAGCCTTCCAAGTAGCTGGAATTACAAGCATGCCGCTACCACGCCCAGCTGACTTTTTGATTTATTGTAGAGAGGAGGGCTTGCTGCCCAGGCAGGTCTTGAACCCGCAGGCTCAGGCAATCAACTCACCTCAGCCTCCCAAAGGTGCGGGATTACAGGCTGAGCCACCGAGCCCGGCCAGTTACTTCTTTTTTATCCTTGGGAGATTGATTCTAATAGTTGTTCGTTGTTTTGTTTTGTTTTTTTTTTTTTTTTGAGTTGGAGTCTCATTCTGTCGTCCAGACTGGAGTGCAGTGGCCGTTCCCAGTCACCGCAGCCTTGACCTGCCGTGCTCCGGTGTTCCTTCTGCCTCAGCCTTCCAAGTAGCTGGAACTACAGACGTGCGCTACCACGCCTGGCTAGTTTTTGATTTTTTTTTTGTTTGTTTGTTTTTGAGTTGGAGTCTCACTCTGTTGCCCAGACTGGAGTGCAGTGGCCGCTCCTGGCCACCGCAGCCTCGACCTGGGCTCCAGCGATCCTTCCACCTCAGCCTTCCAAGTAGCCAGAATTACAGGCATGCACTACCACGCCCGGCTGATTTTTTGATTTATTGTAGAGATGAAGTCTCGCTGCTCAGGCGGGTCTCGAACCCACGGGCTCAGGTAATCCATTCACCTCAGCCTCCCAAAGGCGCGGGATTACAGGCTGAGCCATAGTTTTTGATTTTTATTGTAGAGATGAGGTCTCGCCAAGTTGCCCAGGTGGGTCTCGAATCCTCGGCTCAGGCAATCCACTTACTTCGGCCTCCCAAAGCGCTGGGATTATAGGCTGAGCCACCGAGCCCGGCCGGTATAACAGCTATTCTAGTGGGTGTGGAGTTGGTGTCTCATTGTGGGTTTGATATGTAGTTCACTGATGGCTAATGATGTTTGCGCATCTATCCATATGCTTATTGGCCATTTCTGTATCTTCTTTGGAGAAATGTCTATTCAGAGCCTTTGTCCATTTTAAATTGGGTTGTCTCTTTTTTTTTTGAGTCGGAGTCTCACTGTTGCCCAGGCTGGAGTGCAGTGGCATACTCTCTGCTGCTGTAGCCTCAACCTGCTGGTCTCAGGCAATCCTTCCGCCTTAGCCTTCTAAGAGCTGGAACCACAGGTGCCAGCCAACACCCTCAGCTAATTTTTGAATTTATTGTAGAGACAAGGTCTCACCAAGTTGCCCAAGCTGGTCTTGAACCCTAGGCTCAGGGAGTCCTCTCACCTCTGCCACCCAAAGTGTCTTTTTTGTCTAGAGATGTAAGTTCTTTATGTATTTTGGATACAAGTCCCTTATGAGATATATGATTGCAAATATTTTCTCTCATTTTGTGGGCTTTCTTTTTGCTTTCTTGACAGTATCCCTTGTGTTTTTTTGTTTTTTATTTTTATTTTTTTATTATTCTTTTAGTCAGAGTCTCACTGTCACCCAGGCTAGAGTGCAGTGACACACTCACAGCCACCGTAGCCTCGACTTACTGGGCTCCGGCGATCCTGTTGCCTCAGCCTTCCAAGTAGCTGGAACTACAGGCGCGTGCCACCACATCCAGCTAATTTTTATTTACTTATTGTAGAGATGAGGTCTCGCCAAGTTGCCCGGTCTGGTCTCGAACCCGCGGGCTTAGGCAATCCTTTCACCTCGGCCTCCCAAAGTGCTGGGATTACAGGCTGAGCCACAGAGCCCAGCCTGTTTTATTTTTTTGAGTTGGAGTCTTACTCGTTGCCGAGGCTGAAGTGCAGTGGCATGCTCACGGCCACCCAGTGTCGACCTGCTGGGCTCCAGCAAGCCTTCTACTTCAGTATTCCCAAGTAGTTGGAACTACAGGTGCATGCTACCACACCTGGCTAATTTTTTTGACTTATTGTAGAGACTAGGTCTCACCAAGTTGCCTGGGCTGGTCTTGATCCCCTGAACTCAGGTAATCCTCTCGCCTCGGCTTCCCAAAGTGCTGGGATAGCAGGTGTGAACTGCCATGCCTGGCTGACAGTATCCTTTGAAACATAAAAGTTTTTGTTTTTTTTTTTGAGTTGGAGTCTCACTCTGTTGCCCAGACTGGAGTGCAGTGGCCGCTCCCGGCCACCGCAGCCTCGACCTGCTGGGCTCTGGTGATCCTTCCGCCTCAGCCTTCTGAGTAGCCGGAATTACAGGCATGTGCTGCCACGCCCGGCTAATTTTTTGATTTTATTGTACAGATGAGGTCTTGCCTGCCCAGGCGGGTCTTGAACCCGTGGGCTTGGGCAGTCCACTCACCTCAGCCTCCCAAAGGCATGGGATTACAGGCTGAGCCACCAAACCCTGTGAAACATAAAAGTTTTTACTTCTGATGAAGTTTATCTATTTTTTCTAAATACAGTTTTTGGTGCTGTGTTTAGAAATGTTGCTTGATTCGAAGTCACAACAATTTACTCTTGAGTTTTCTTCTAATTTTTTTATTTTAGTTAATTTATTTAATTTAACTTAATGGTGTCACTGTGTTGATTAGGCTGATCTGGAACCCCTGACCTTCAAGTGATCCTTCTGCCTCCCAGCGTGCAGATTCCAGGTGTGACCTACCACGTCTGGCCCTTTCTAAGATTTCTGCAGTTTGAGCTCTTACATTTGAGTCTGATCCATTCTGAGTGGTATAAGGAAGTGATCCAACTTCATTCTTTTGCTTGTGGATATCTAGTTGTCCTAGCACTGTTTGTTTACAAGACTGTTCTTTTCCCATCAGTTGATTATCTCAGCATCATTTTGACCATAAGTGTGAGGGTTTATTTCTGGACTGTCAGTTCCATTCCATTGATCTATATGTCCTATGCCAATACCACACTATTTTAGTTACTGTAGCTTTGTAGTAAGTTTTGAAGTTGGGAGGTGTGAGTCTTTCAGATTTGTTCTTTTCCACATGAATTTTATTTAATTAATTAATTAAATTTTTTTTTTTTTTGAGTTGGAGTCTCACTCTGTCGCCCAGACTGGAGTGCAGTGGCCGCTCCCGGCCACCGCAGCCTTGACCTGCTGGGCTCCGGCGATCCTTCCGTCTCAACCTTCCAAGTAGCCGGAATTACAGGCATGCGCTACCACGCCCGGCTGATTTTTTTTAAATTTATTGTAGAGATGAGTTCTTGCTGCCCAGGTGGGTCTCGAACCCGTGGGCTCAGGCAATCCACTCACCTCAGCCTCCCAAAGGCGCGGGATTACAGGCTGAGCCACCGAGCCCGGCTATTTATTTTTTTTGAGTTGGAGTCTCACTCTGTCGCCCAGACTGGAGTGCAGTGGCCGATTCCGGCTCACCGCAGCCTTGACCTGCTGGGCCCCGGTGATCCTTCTGCCTCAGCCTTCCAAGTAGCTGGAATTACAGGTGCCTGCTACCACGCCCGGCTAATTTTTTGATTTATTGTAGAGATGAGGTCTCGCCAAGTTGCCCAGGCAGGTCACAGACCTGCGGGCTCAGGCTCCACATGAAGTTTAAGATTAGTTTGTCAGTTTCTGCATAAAAGGTGTCTTGGGTTTGATAGGAATTTTACTGAATCTATAGATCGATTGGGGGAGTATTACTTTCTTAACAATATTAAGTCTTCAGATTTATGGACATGAACTGTTTTTCCATTTATTTTGATCTTTAATTCCTTTCAGCAATGTTTTATAGTTTTCACAGTTTATGTTTTGTGTGTGTGTGTTTTTTTTAAGTCAGAGTCTCACTGTTGCCCAGGTTGGAGTGCAGTGGCACACTCACAGCCACTGCAGCTTCGGTCTCCCTGCTGGACTTGGGTGATCCTTCTGCCTCAGCCTTCCAAGTAGCTGAATTACAGGCGCATGCCACCATGTCCGGCTAATTTTTTGATTTGTTGTAGAAACGAGGTCTCATCAAGTTGCCAGACTGGTATCAAATCACTGAGCTTGAGCAATTCTCTTGCCTGCACCTCCCAAAGTGCTGGGATTACAGGCGTGAGCCACCCCTTGTGTTTCTTAAATTTATTCCTATGTATTTTATTTTTTTGGATGCTATTATAAATGAATTTGTTTTCTTTATTTCTTCTTGGGTTGTTTATTGCTAGTGGACAGATACACAGTGAGTTTTGCATATTGTTCTTTTTTTTTTTTTTTTTTGAGTTGGAGTCTCACTCTGTCTCCCAGACTGGACTGCAGTGGCCGCTCCCGGCCACCGCATCCTCGACCTGCTGGGCTTTGGCGATCCTTCCGCCTCAACATTCCAAGTAGGTGGAGCTACAGGCGCGCTACCACGTCCGGCTGATTTTTTGATTTATTGTAGAGATGAGGTCTCGCTGCCAGGGGTCTCGAACCGCGGGCTCAGGCAATCCACTCACCTCATCCTCCAAAGGGTGGGATTACAGGCTGACCACCGTGCCTGGCTTGCTAATTTTTTTAGTTTATATATTTTAATGGATTCCTTGGAGCTTAAGGAAGTGCAGTGGCTGCTTTTCCCGGCCAGGCGTGAGCTGCACACCCTGCGGGCCCTCCGGCGATCCAAACCCTTCCCTCAAAAACTCTCCGAAAGGCGGGAGATTACAGGCATGGCTATCGGCCCCGAGCCTGGCAACTTTTTTTGATTTATTATTGTAGAGTGAAGCTCGCTGCCCAGCGGGTCTCGAACCCGGGGTTCGGCAATCCACTCACCCCAGCCTCCAAAAGGCGCGGGATTACAGGCTGACCACCGAGCCTGGGCTAATTTTTTAAATTTTTTTGAGCGGGCCCTCGGGGCAGACTGGAGTGCAGTGGCTGCTGCCGGCCACTGCAGCCTCACCTGCCGGCTTTGGCGATCCTTCCGCCTCAGCCTTCCGAGTAGCCGGAATTACGGCATGAGCTACGACGCCGGTAATTTTTTGATTTATTGTAGAGGTGAAGTCTCGCTGCCCAGGCGGGTCTCGAACCCGTGGGCTCAGGCAATCCACTCACCCCAGCCTCCCAAAGGCGCGGGATTACAGGCTGAGCCACCGAGCCTGGCTTAATTTTTTAAAAATATTTTTTGAGCCGGGCTCGGTGGCTCAGCCTGTAATCCCGCGCCTTTGGGAGGCTGAGGTGAGTGGATTGCCTGAGCCCGCGGGTTCGAGACCCGCCTGGGCAGTGAGACCTCATCTCTACAATAAATCAAAAAATCAGCCGGGCGTGGTAGCGCATGCCTGTAATTCCAGCTACTTGGAAGGCTGAGGCGGAAGGATCACCGGAGCCCAGCAGGTCGAGGCTGCGGTGGCCGGGAGCGGCCACTGCACTCCAGTCTGGGTGACAGAGTGAGACTCCAACTCAAAAAAAAAAAAAAAAAAAAAAATATATATTTTTTGAGCCGGGCTCGGTGGCTCAGCCTTTAATCCCAGCACTTTGGGAGGCCAAGGTGAGAGAATTGCCTGAGACCGTGGGTTTGAGACCCACCCAGCCAACTTGGGGAGACCTCATCTCTACAATAAGTCAAAAACTAGCCGGGCGTGGTAGCGCACACCTGTATTTCCGGCTACTTGGAAGGTTGAGACGGAAGGATCACTGGAACCCAGCAGGTTGAGGCTGCGGTGGCTGGGAGCGTGCCATTGCACCCATTAAACAGCTTCCACTCTCTTTCCCCCCATCCCTGGCATCCTCCATTCTATCTTCAGTCTCTGAATTTGACGACTTCAGGTACCTCGTATTAGGTTTGATCATACAGATTTGTCTTTGTGACTGGCTTATTTCATGAAGCATAATGTCCCTAAGGTCCGTCTGTGTTGCAGCAGGTGTCAGATTTTGCTCCCTTTTAAGGCTGGGTGGTAGTCCACTGGACGTGTATACCACATTTGTTTATCCGTTCATAATGTTGAACACTTGGGTTGATTTTACCTTTTGGCTATTATGAATAAAGCTGCTGTGAACGTGGTGAACAAATGTCTCTAAGACCTTGTTTTTATTTTTTTGGATACATGTCCAAAAATGGAATTGCTGCATGATGTGTTTATTTTTTGTGGAAAGTTTAACATTTGACTAATTTCTTTGTTTCCTGGACTCAGGCAGTCCTGCCTCAGCATCCCGAGTAGCAGCCTCCCGAGTAGCAGCCTCCCGAGTACAGGTGTACACTACCACACTAGGCTGATTTTTTTTTTTTTTTTTTTTTTTGAGTTGGAGTCTCACTCTGTCGCCCAGACTGGAGTGCAGTGGCCGTTCCCGGCCACCGCAACCACGACCTGCTGGGCTCCGGCGATTCTTCCTCCTCAGCCTTCCAAGTAGGCGGAATTATAGGCATGTGCTGCTACGCCCTGCTGATTTTTTTTTTTTTTTGAGTTGGAGTCTCACTCTGTTGCCCAGACTGGAGTGCAGTGGCTGCTCTCGGCCACCGCAGCCTCGACCTGCTGGGCTCCAGCGATCCTTCCGCCTCAGCCTTCCAAGTAGCCGGAATTACAGGCATGCGCTACCACGCCCGGCTGATTTTTTGATTTATTGTAGAGATGTGGTCTCGCTGTCCAGGTGGGTCTCGAACCCACGCGCTCAGGCAATCCACTCACCTCAGCCTCCCAAAGGCGCGGGATTACAGGCTGAGCCACTGAGCCCGGCTTTATTTTAAAATTTATTTGTAGAGGTGAGGTCTCGCCAAGTTGCCCGGGCTGGTCTTGAACCCGCAGACTCCTGCAGTCCACTCACCTCGGACTCCCAAAGTGCTGGGATTACAGGCTGAGTCACCGCGCCTGGCCTCACATCACCTTTTAATAAGTAACTTATATCATACTTTAAAGATTTTATTTGCTTTTAAATTTATTTATTTTAAAGAAGAGAAGACCTGGCTGGGCATGGTGGCTCACGCCTATAATACCAGCGCTTTGGGAGGGCGAGATGAGATGATTGCCTGAGCCCACAGATTCGAGACCAGCCTGGGCAACTTGGCAAGACCTCATCTCTACCATAAATCGAGCAATTAGACAGGCGTGGTGGCACGTGCCTGTCGTTTCAACTAGTTGGAAGGCTGAGGTGGAAGGATCACCTGAGCCCAGCAGGTGGAGGCTGTGGTGGCCGTGAGTGTGCCACTGCGCTCCAGCCTGTGCAACAGAGTGAGACTCTGACTCAAAAAAAAAAAAAAAAAAAAAAAAAAAGAGAAGACTTATAAAAAGGCATACTTTTGTTTACATTAAGATAAGTAAGCCGGGCTCAGTGGCTCAGCCTATAATCCCGCGCCCTTGAGAGGCTGAGGTGAGTGGATTGCCTGAGTCTGTGGGTTCGAGACCCACCTGGGCAGCGAGACCTCATCTCTACAACAAATCAAAAAATTAGCCGGGCGTGATAGTGCATGCCTGTAATTCCGGCTACTTGGAAGGCTGAGGTGGAAGGATTGCCAGAGCCCAGCAAGCGAGGCTGCGGTGGCCGGGAGCGCCACTGCACTCCAGTCTGGGCGACAGAGTGGGACTCCAACTCAAAAAAAAAAAAAAAGATAAGTCTTATTTGTCCGTACAACAAATCAACCATATTTACCTTAAGGTGTTGAAAGTGCTACAGAAAGAAAAATGGACTGAAATGTGTAACTTTCCTTTATAGTCAGCGTACCAAAAAACTTGAAAATTCCCAATTATAAATTTCCTTTTACCTGTAAAGAAACAGCGAGAACCGCAGGTTTGTCAGTTAGTGCTGAGCAGGAATCTATTACGTATTCCACACATCCCTTTAAGAGGAAAGAAATACAGTTACATTGGCCAAAAGATGAGCGACTTCTTAAAAAGTTAAGTTGCAGTAAGATTAGGGAGACATGGTTTGATTGGACTCAAGGTTCATCCATGTTGAAACATGTTTCATAGTTTTGTTTCTTTTTTTTTTTCTTTCTCTTGAGTTGGAGTCTCCGTCACCTAGGCTGGTGTGTAGTGGCATGCTCCTGGCCACCTCAGCCTTGACCAGCTGGGCTCAGGTGATACTTTCTAGTAGGTGGAGCCACAGGCATGTGCCACCATGCCCAGCTAATTGTCTGATTTATTGTAGAGATAAGGTTTTGCCAAGTTGCCCAGGCTGGTCTCAAACCCACAGACTCAGGCTATTCACTTGCCTCAGCCTCCCAAAGTGCTGGGATTATAGGTTGAGCCACCGAACCCAGCCTCCCCATTCATCTTTTGATGGACACTTGGGTTGCTCTCATGTTTTAGGTATTGTAAGTGATGCTGCTGTGAACATGTACAAATATCTCTTTGAGATCCTGCTTTAAAGTATTTTGGAGTTGGGCTCGGTGGCTCAGCCTGTAATTCCGCACTTTGAGAGTCTGATTTGCGTGGATTGCCTGAGCCCGCGGGTTCGAGACCCACCTGGGTAACTTGGCGAGACCTCATCTCTACAATAAATCAAAAAATTAGCCGGGCGTGGTAGCACGCACCCGTAGTTCCAGTTACTTGGAAGGCTGTGGCAGAAGGATCGCTGGAGCCCAGAGCCGCCACTGCACTCCAGTCTGGGCGACAGAGTGAGACTCCAACTCAAAAAAAAAAAAAAAAATAAAGTGTTTTGGGTACATACTTGGAAGTGACATTGCTGCATTCATGTTAATTCTCTTTACTGTTTTTTTTTTTTTTTTTTTTTTGAGATGGAGTCTCACTCTGTCGCCCAGACTGGAGTGCAGTGGTCGCTCCTGGCCACCGCAGCCTCGACCTGCTGGGCTCCGGTGATCCTTCCGCCTCAGCCTTCCAAGTAGCCGGAATTACAGGCATGAGCTACCAAGCCCGGCTGATTTTTTGATTTATTGTAGAGATGAGGTCTCGAACCCGCGGGCTCAGGCAATCCACTCACCTCAGCCTCCCAAAGGTGTGGGATTACAGGCTGAGCCACCGAGCTCGGCTCTCTTTACTTTTTTGAGAAGCTGCCATACTGTTTTCCACAGTAACTGTGCCATTTATATCCCATGAGCAGTCACAAATGTTTCAGTTTCTCCACATCCTCATGAACAGTTGTTATTTGCCTTTTTTAACTTTTTTTGAGTTGGAGTCTCACTCTGTCGCCCATACTGGAGTGCAGTGGCTGCTCCCGGCCACCGCAGCCTCAACCTGCTGGGCTCCGGCGATCCTTCCGCCTCAGCCTTCCAGGTAGCTGGAACTACAGGTGGGTGCTACCACACCTGGCTAATTTTTTGATTTATTGTAGAGATGAGGTCTCTCCAAGTTGCCCAGGCGGCTCAGACAATCCACTCACCTCAGCCTCCCAAAACACAGGATTGCAGGCTGAGCCACCGAGCCCGGCTACCTTTTTTGATAGTAACCATCCAAATGTGTGTGAGGTGATTGTTTGAATTTTATGAATAATTAATTGGAAATGGTGACCACTGTGTGCAGGAAGAAATCTATCAACTGATGTCAAATTACTAGAAAATGAAATATAGTCCTCTTGTAAGATCTTTGAGCATATGAATGATAGAAATTATTTAGCTTATGTGGGCACTAAGCCTGGTAGTCACGAAAAATAATTCAAAGGCTTCTGACCTATCAGTTATGAACTTCGAAAGAGCTTAAAGCTGCTGTAGTGTTTCCTGAATATGAAAGTATGTAATGAAATACAATAATCATTAAAAAAAAATATTACTACTCCTAGCCAGACGTGTTGTCTCATGCCTATAATCGCAGCACTTTGGGAGGACAATGTGATGATTACCTTAGCTAATGGGTTCTAGACCAGTGGCTGGGCATGGTGGCTCACACCTGTAATCCCAGCACTTTGGGAGACAGGGACGAGAGAGGATTGCCTGAACACGGGAATTTGAGACCAGCCCGGGGCACTTGGTGAGACCTGATCTCCACAAGAAATAAAAAATTAGCCAGGCGTGGTGGTGAGCACCTGTAGTTCCAGCTACTTGGAAGGCTGAGGTGAAAGGATCGCCAGGGCCCAGCAGGTCGAGGCTGCAATGGCTGTAAGCATGCCACTACTTTCCAGTCTGGGTGACACAGTGAGACTCCAACTCAAAATAATAATAAATAATAATAAAGAAGCCGGGCTCGGTGGCTTAGCCTGTAATCCCGTCTTTGGGAGGCTAAAGTGAGTGGATTGTTTGAGACCCGCCTGGGCAACTTGGTGAGACCTCATCTCTACAATAAATCAAAAAATTAGCCGGGTGTGGTAGTGCACACCCTTAGTTCCAGCTACTTGGAAGGCTGAGGCAGAAGGATCGCCAGAGCCCGGCAGGTTGAGATTGCAGTGGCCAGGAGCGGCCACTGCACTCCATTCTAGGTGACAGAGTGAGACTCCAACTCAAAAAAAAAATAATAATAATAATAGTAAAGAGATCAAGACAACTTTTGCTTTCATGTTGGTTTAAAAACGCAGTTTTTTGCCGGGCTCGGTGGCTCAACCTGTAATCCCGCGCCTTTGGGAATCTGAGTAGAGTGGATTGCCTGAGCCCGTGGGTTCGAGACCTGCCTGGGCAACTTGGAGACCTCATCTCTACAAAAAATTACCTGGGTGTGGTAGCGCACGCCTGTAGTTCCAGCTACTCGGAAGGCTGAGGCGGAAGGATCGCCGGAACCCAGCAGGTAGAGGCTGCGGTGGCCAGGAGCGGCCACTGCACTCCAGGAGTCTGGGTGACAGAGTGAGACTCCAACTCAAAAGAAAAAAAAAAATGCAGTTTTCTCAACCTTGATCCAACAGTAATCAATCAATCAATCTAGTTTTGAGCCTAGGACTCCCTCTTCCCCAGGGAATCGTTGGATACAAGGTAGCATATGCTGATTGCCAAATTTTCGGCAGAGGCAAGAAAGACTAGAGTTTATAATGTGATTGGGAAAAGTCTACTGAAGGTGGTGAGACTCTAACTGGTTCTTTGTTTTTCATTTTTTTGAGTTGGAGTCTCACTCTGTCCCCCAGGCTGGAGTGCAGTGGCACGCTCCCGGCCACTGCAGCCTTGACCTGCTGGGCTCTGGTGATCCTTCTGCCTCAGCCTTCCAAGTATCCGGAACTACAGGCATGCACTACCATGCCTGGCTAATTTTTTGATTTATTGTACCGATGAGGTCTCACCATGTTGCCCAGGCTGGTCTCGAACCCGCAGGCTGAGGCAGTCCTCTCACCTCTGTCTCCCAAAGTGCTGGGATTACAGGCTTGAGCCATTGCATCCGTCCTCTAACTGAATCTTAAGAAAGAGTGTAGCAGACTAATGGGGAGGAAGGAAGTGGAAGAAAAAAGTATTGGGAGGAGGGCTAGGAGGAGAGACAGATGTTGTCTGAGGCAGATGTGTTTGCTACTTTGCTGGGGGTGGTAGGCGAGGACATCAGTGTCAGTAATAGAGCCATTTCTGTGGGGGAGTGGTGTGAGAGTCGGAGGTTGGGTGATGAGGATGGGAGGATTGGTGCCTTCAAACGAGGTAACCGGAAACAACATGATGAGCACACCAAGGAAGATGCAGCTTGACCTGGTGGTGGGTGGCAGAAATTAGCCCAGGAGGTTGATGCAGGAGTAAGACCTGCAGGGAAAGCAGACCGCAGAGTTCCTGCTTATATATGTTAAGCTTGAGGTAGAAGAGGGATGTCCTGTAGAAACGGGCAGGTGGATATACAGAGTTGTGGTTCTTCACAGAACCCCAGAGACCTTTCAAGGAGAGTGCCATGTCCGACGAGTTAATCCTGCACAGTGGTTGGGGAATGATGCCTGCAGAAAGGCTGTTTGGATTGCCTTGACGGCCATCACCTTCTCTGCAAAGTAAAACCTTGAAGGAGAAGAGTTTGCGATCAGAAGTTCAAGAGAAAATGTTAATCTAGGGAAGAGAGGAGAAATACTATGTTTGAGGTAGAACCAGGAGGGCAAGGCAGTCCTTGACATAAGGCCTTAGTGTAAGAGGTGAGCAGTATTGAGAACTTGAATGTGGGGGAAAGGTTTGTGACTGGCTGTGTGTGTATGTAGGAGTCAGTACAGAATATGGGGGAAGAATGCTGAATGGAAGTAGTGGCCACAGTCACCATGGTCTCAAACGTTTGACGACTTGCAGAACTTAGTGGTTCTGACTCAGGGATGAAGAATGCAGTTGGTGAGTTATACAAGATTGGATGAGTGTTTTGAGTTGCTGAGACACCACGTCGAAATCCTTGGCTCTGGCTCAGAAAGGGACAGAAAGAAAGACCAGTGTGGAGGCTATGAGCAAAGATGTAAGGGGACCTTGAAGTGTTGAGGGAAGGTGGGGCAATCAAGGGGCAGTGAGCTCCGAACCTCCTCCTGGCGGGAGGGGGGTGTGTGATAGACCCGCACGGAGACTTGGTGCAAGAGGGGTCAGTTGTGGCTATTCCTCTTCAAGGAACAGGTCGAGAAGGAAAATGGGGAGCAGGTGCTAAATTTCCGAGCAGAGCGTATATTTATATCGCAGGCTCCAGTGGACCAAGGGCTTCACCTCAACACTCCTGTGGTGAGGTAGACGCTGTCACTCCACACTGCGAAGAATAAAGTTGAGGCCTGCCCGAGGCAACTGACTGGAGGCCATGCAGATGTTCTAGAATGATGGCTCAAGGCTGGTCTGGAAGCTGATTGTTATCATCCTTGAGAGCAGAACAGGATGGCATATTGCACAGACATTTTATTTTGTTTGTGTACTTATTGAGTTGGAATCTCACTCCATCGCCCAGGCTGGAGTGCAGTGGCACACTCATGGCCACCCCAGCCAGCGTCGACCCTGCTGGACTCCGGCGATCCTTCTGCCTCAGCCTTCCAAGTAGCTGGGACTACAGGTGTGTGCTACCACGCCCTCCTAATTTATTTATTTATTTATTGTAGAGGTGATATCTCACTGTGTTGCCCAGGCTGGTCTTGAACCCGCGGACTCAGGTGATCCACTTACCTCGGCCTCCCAGAGTGCTGGGGTTACACAGTGAGCCACTGAGCCCAGCCTGCACAGAAATTTTAAACGAAGGTTGAAAAGTAGAAAATAATTACCCAAATTTCACCCTCTCCTTTTAAGTTTTATATGGCTGACATACTTTTTCTTTTTCTTTTTTTTTTTTTGAGTTGGAGTCTCACTCTGTCGCTCAGAATGGAGTGCAGTAGCCACTCCTGGCCACCGCAGCCTCGACCTGCTGGGGCTCCAGTGATCCTTCTGCCTCAGCCTTCCAAGTGGCTAGAACTACAGGCATGTGCTTCCACACCTGGCTGATTTTTTGATTTATTGTAGAGAGGAGATCTCGTCAAGTTGCCCAGGCGGGTCTCGAACCCTCAGGCTCAAGCAGTCCACTTACCTCGGCCTCCCGAAGTGTGGGATTACAGGCTGAGCCACCGAGCCCGGCCTATTTTTTGCTTTTTATCATTTAATGTATTGTGAACTTGGGTCCAAATTGCACATATTTGCTTCTAACAGCTACATGTGTTCCATTGGAGGGATGTACCATTTGTAATCTATTCCTGGAAATTTAGATGGTTACAGTTGTTTTTTATTATAAGTAATGCTGTAATGAACCTTCTTATACATATCTTTGTGCCCTTGTATAATTGCTTCCATAAGATAAGCGCTTAGAAATTCAGTTACTAGATCAAAGGGCATGGACATTAGAGGGGTTGATATATATTACCAAATTGCCTTCCAGGAGAGCTGTACCACTTTATATTCTTTTCAGTCAGGATATAAGAATGTGTTTTTACTTTCACTCTTTTTTTTTTTTTTTTGAGAATGTGTTTTTACCTTCACTCTTTTTTTTTTTTTGAGTTGGAGCCTCACTCTGTCGCCCAGGCTGCAGTGCAGGGCACGCTCATGGGCACCACAGCCTCGACCTGCTGGGCTCAGGCGATCCTTCTGCCTCAGTCTTTTAAGCAACTGGAACTACAGGCACCAGCTACCATGCCTGGCTAATTTTTTTTTTTTTTTTTTTATTGTAGAGACGAGGTCTTGCCAAGTTGCCCCTGGTCAGGGGCAATCCTCTTGCCTCGGCCTCCCAAAGTGCTGGGATTATAGGGTTGAACTACTGTGCCCAACCTTATCTTCACTCTTGTTACCACTGGACATTATTTTATCTTTTTTGTATGTGTCAGAATCTTGTGTTGCCCAGGCTGGAGTGTGGTGGCACGATCACAGCCCATCACAGCTTTGACCTCCTGGGATCAGGCATTCCTTAGTCTCCTGAGTAACTGGGACTACAGGCGTACACAACTATACCCAGCTAATTTTTTATAGAAGTGACATCTGGCTATATTCCCCAGGCTGGTCTTGAACCCCTGGACTCAAGTGCTTCTCCCACCTCGGCCTCCCAAAGTGCTGGGATTACAGGCGTGAGGCACTGTGCCCAGCCTTTTTTTTTTTAATTTTAATTTTAAGCCTTTTTTGTAGAGATGAGGAACTCACTATGGTGTCTAGGCTGGCCTCGAATCCTTGGTCTCAGGTGATCCTCCTGCCTTGGTGTCCCAAAGTGCTGGGATTACTGGTGTGTGAGTCGCTGTGCCCACACCACTGGGTATTATTAATCTTTTTTTTTCATCATTCTAGTTTTACACAATAGGATATCTCTGTTTTGACGTTCGCTTGATGCCTAGGGAAGGTTTGTCTTTTTTTATTTGCTCACTGGGGCTAAATCTTCTGCTTTAAATCATCTGCTCTGATGAGGGACCAGTGAGGAAGTCCAAAGGCGATCTGAACAGGGAGTGTGGGCTCAAGAGAGACAATGCAGCTGTGGTCTAGAGTGGCACACAGGGCCGAGGTAGACCAGCAGATCTTCTTGTCCCTCTGAACGGAGTGGACAGAAAGGCCGAGGTTCCCTCTCCTACCAAAAAAGTGGAGTTAGTTGGATCAGCTTCCTATATGTTGATAATATACCGAATCTTTTTATTTTTTTTTGAGTTGGAGTCTCACTCTGTCACCCAGGCTGGAGGGCAGTGGCACACTTCAGGCCACCACAGCCTCGACCTGCTGGGCTCCGGTAATCCTTCCGCCTCAGCCTTCCAAGTAGCTGGAACTACAGGCATGTGCCACCATGCCCTGCTAATTATTTTTGATTTATTGTAGAGATGAGGTCTTGCCAAGTTGCCCAGGCAGATCTTGAACGCACGGGCTCAGGGAATTCACTCACCTCAGCCTCCCAAAGCACGGGATTACAGGCTGAGCCACTGAGCCCGGTCAATATACTGAATCTTT
Organism: Cephalopachus bancanus; assembly: GCA_027257055.1. Taxonomy (NCBI): domain Eukaryota; kingdom Metazoa; phylum Chordata; class Mammalia; order Primates; family Tarsiidae; genus Cephalopachus; species Cephalopachus bancanus. The sequence continues at coordinate 19,087 of JAPVLO010001074.1, forward strand.
AAAAAAACACTTTTGAAAAGTTAGACATGCCCAGGGTTCTCGTGCCTGTCGTCTGCCCACTTACATCCGCCCATTGTCAGCCATTTGTACTAGTTTTCTCTTGTAGCCTTGTGGTACTACAGGATGAAGACATGCTTACTCCTGTGCTCCCCCCCTTTTTTTACACAGAAAGCAGCCAACTGTATACCTTTGTTTGTGCTTTGTTTCCTTTTTAAAAATATTTTTGAAGCCAGGCTCGGTGGCTCAGCCTGTAATCCCGTGCCTTTGGGAGGCTGAGGTGAGTGGACTGCCTGAGCCCATGGCTTCAAGACCCACCTGGGCAACTTGGTGAGACCTCACCTCTATAATAAAGATTAGCCAGGCGTGGTAGCATGCGTCTGTAGTTCCAGCTACTTGGAAGGCTGAGGCGGAAAGATTGCTGGAGCCCAGCAGGTCGAGGCTGCGGTGGCTGGGAGTGGCCACTGCACTCCAATCTGGGCGACAGAGTGAGACTCCAACTCAAGAAAAAATTTTTTTTGTGTAGATGGCGTCTCACTATGTTACCGGGCTGGTCTTGAACTCCCAGGCTCAAGCAGTCCTCCTGCCTTGACTTCCCAAAGCACTGGGATTACACGCCTGAGCCACTGCTGCACCGAACCTGCTTTTGTGTGTGTGTGTGTGTGTGTGTGTCAGAGACAGAGACAGAGTCTCACCCAGACTAGAGTGCAGTGACACAATCACGGCTCACCTCAGCATCGATCTCCTGGGCTCAAACGATCCTTGCGTCTCAGCCTTTCAGGTATTTAGGACTACAGGAGCATGCCACCATGCCCGGCTAATTTTTTAATTTTAATTTTTGTTGAGAATGGGTCTCACTATGTTGCCCAGACTGGTCTTGGACTCCTAGCCTCAAGAGATCCTCCAGTCTTGCCTTCCAAAGTGTTAGGATTACAGGCATGAGCCAACATAAGTACTGCTTTCCTTAACAAAAACAAAAAATAAAAAAAATTAAATACCATTGAAGATCCCCCATGATTTTTTTTTTGAGTCGGAGTTTCACTGTATTGCCCATGCTGAGTGCAGTGGCACGCTCATGGCCACTGCAGCCTCAACCTGCTGGGCTCAGGCGATCCTTCCACCTCAGCCTTCCAAGTAGCTGGAACCACAGGCATACACTACCATGCCCGGCTGATTTTTTGACTTATTGTAGCGATGAGGTCTCGCTATGTTACCTAGGCTGGTCTTGAACCCATGGGTTCAGGCAGTCCTCTCACCTCTGCCTCCCAAAGTGCTGGGATTACAGGCATGAGCCACTGTGCCAGGCTATTCCCAAGATTTTTAAAATTTTTTTTATTTTTGAGTTGTAGTCTTACTCTGTCACCCAGACTGGAGTGCAGTGGCCGCTCCCGGCCACCGCAGCCTCAACCTGCTGGGCTCCGGCGATCCTTCCGCCTCAGCCTTCCAAGTAGCTGGAACTACAGGTGCACGCTACCATGCCCAGCCAATTTTTTTGATTTATTGTAGAGATGAGGTCTCACCAAGTTGCCCAGGCGGGTCTCGAACCTGCGGGCTCAGGCAATCCACTCACCTCAGCCTCCCAAGGCACGGGATTACAGGCTGAGCCACTGAGCCCAGCAGATTTTTTTTTTTTGAGTTGGAGTCTCACTCTTGTTGCCCAGGTTGCAGTGCAGTGGCACGCTCATAGGCACCACAACCTCGACCTGCTGGGCTCAGGTGATCCTTCCGCCTCAGCCTTCCAAGTAGCTGGAATCACAAGTGCGTGTCACCATGCCCAACTAGTTTTTGTGATTTGTTGTAGAGATGAAGTCTCACCAAGTTGCCCAGGCTGGTCTTGATTTCCTGGGCTCAGGCAGTCTTCTTGCCTCAGCCTCCCAAAGTGCTGGGATTATATGCTGAGCCACCATGTCCAGCCAAGATATTTTGTTAAATAAAGAAAGCAGGCGGCCGGGCTCAGTGGCTCAGCCTGTAATCCCAGCACTTCGGGAGGCCAAGGTGAGTGGATTGCCTGAGTCCGCGGGTTCGAGAACCGCCTGGGCAACTTGGTGAGACCTCATCTCCACTATAAATAAAATACTAGCCGGGCATGGTAGCGCGCGCCTGTAGTTCCAGCTGCTTGGAAGGCTGAGGCGGAAGGATCGCCGGAGCCCAGCATGTCGAGGCTGCGGTGGCCAGGAGCGGCCACTGCACTCCAGTCTGGGTGACAGAGTGAGACTCCAACTCAAAAAAAAAAAAAAAAAAAAAAATGAAAGGCTGGCCAGAACAAAGTTAGAAAAAAAAATTGACATTAAAGTGGCACAGTTGTTTTTTTCTGAAACTAATTAGACACCTTCTACGTATCGTGTATATTCCCCACTAGAATGTAAGTTTTGTACTTACGAAGTTTGGGTCTGTATTTTTTTCGCTGAAAGATGCCAAGCACCCAGACATCCTGTTTCATAATAGGGCACTCACAGACTGGATGAGTGAACCCATGAATTCTTAGGCACATTCAAGTTGAAGTACACTGGATGCTGGGGAAGGAGACGGACGATCACAAGGCAAGTTGAAAGTGCTGCTGTGGTGGTGAGAGAGGAGGAAGGCCTAGGAAGGCCAACCGTGCGTCTAGTGTGGCTGGTAGTGGAGTGACTGGAAGAGGAGAAAGTGACTTTCTGTCTGTGGCGTGGTCCTGGTGGGGAGGCTGAGAGGGTAGCTGGTGTGACTATGCTGTGCAGGGCCAGTTGTGGCAGCAACTGCTGTGCAGTGCATGTGGGTGATTGTTTCATATGTTGCCACACTTTAGAAAAATATGGATATAAAATTTTGATTTTCTTTGTTATAAATAAGTTCCTCGATGTCCAAAATCTGTTATCAGTCAAGTATCATTACAATAAAGTGATTGGTTCCAACGCTATACTATGAGCTTCTGGGCGCTTCTTTCTCCTGGAGACAGAGGGAAATACAAAACTAACCTTTTTTAAAATTAAATTAAATTTTTTATTTTTATTTTTTGAGTTGGAGTCTCACTCTGTTGCCCAGACTGGAGTGCAGTGGCCGCTCCTGGCCACCGCAGCCTCGACCTGCTGGGCTCTGGCGATCCTTCTGCCTCAGCCTTCCAAGTAGCTGGAATTATAGGCATGTGCTACCACACCTGGCTGATTTTTTGATTTATTGTAGAGATGAGGTCTCGCTGCCCAGGCGGGTCTCGAACCCGCAGGCTCAGGCAATCCATTCACCTCAGCCTCCCAAAGGCGCGGGATTACAGGCTGAGCCACCGAGCCCGGCTCTAACCTTGTTTTTTTTTTTTTAATTTTTTTTGAGATGAGGTCTCACCAGATTGCCTGGGCTGGTCGTGAACTGGATTTAGGCATTCCACTCACCTCTGCCTCCCAAAGTGCTGGGATTACAGGCTTCAGCCACTGCGTCTGGCCCAGTACCCATTTTTTGATGCTTTCACTTCCCTTCCTTAAAATAGCTTAAGTTTTATTTTCTAGGCTTATATAGTTAAGGCATAGTCTTATTTCAGGGGCAAGAAGAAACACCGCACTCAGATGTTCTCACTCTTAATATGATGAGAAATTTTAAACTGCTAATACCTGAAATAGAATGGAGAACTATGAACTTAATTTGTGGGCCAGGTGTTGTGTCATGCCTGTTAATCCCAGCACTTTTGGGAGGCCAAGCTGGGAGGGAAGATCACTTGAGGCCAGGAGTTCAAGACCAGCCTGGGAAACATAACGAGACCCTATCTCTACAAAAAATAAAAACACATTAGCTTGGCATGGTGGTGGGATGCCTGTAGTTTCAGCTACTCCAGAGGCTGAGGTGGGAGTATGATTTGAGCCCAGTTCAAGGCTGCGATGAGCTGTGATCATGCCACTGCACTGTAGCCTTAACAACAGAGACCTTGTCTCTTAAAAAGAAAAAGGCATACGCAAGGATAATTAGGCATGGTAAGTAGCTGATTTTATATATATATCCTTTTTGTTTGTAGAGAGCACCTGGACAATGGTTGGATCATTTTCCAAGATGGGACAGAGTGAGCCTCAGCACACTTTTACCTAGTTGACAGTCTTGGTTGAACTTTGGCTAAGCCTGGGAAATTAGTTTGGGGTGGCAGGATTTTGTTATTGGAAGAATCCTATTAAGCTTAGCCTTCCAGCCAAAGTGTTGGTGTGGCAGGGCCTTGCAATGTTCTCTTTCAGGTGTGCTGTGCCATTAGCATTGAATGATGTCTCAGTTCTGCCTGGGAGTAGGAGGTAGACAGGCTATTTTGAGTGTTGTAATAATAGGATTATTTGTTGGGGAGATATTATTTTGTAAATATCTCCTCTGCCCTGCCTGAGGATAACTTCTTGAGTGTATTAACCCTTTGCACTTGAATGCCTCTCAGGAGACATCGTAAGTCTAGCAAACCACTCAGATGTCCCCTCTCAGGGGACATAAAGAGATTGCTGGTGATTATACAGGACAAACTTACGCCAGTGTAAACTTTTCAAAAACGTATTTTCCTTAAAGTTTTCCATTCGAATTACATGAAAAAGCAAATAAAGAGATGGAATAAACATGTATCAATACATCTGCAGTGCATGTGGGTGATTGTTTCACATGTTGCCACACTTTAGAAAACTATGGATATAAAATTTTGATTTTCTTTGTTATAAATAAGTTCCTCGATGTCCAAAATCTGTTATCAGTCAAGTATCATTACAATAAAGTGATTGGTTCCAACGCTATACTATTTAATATGAAGTGATTTGTTTTCCACTGTTTCATAAAAAAGTGCAGTTGAGTTGCTGGTAGGTGACTCGTGAGATGTCTCCTGGCTCAAAGGGTTAAACTTTGAGAGAAGAAGGAAGGATTTGTTTCAGTGGTACTTTCCTTTGTGTGTCTGTATGATGCAGCTTTACAACTTTCTAGTGCTTTCCTCTAGTCTGTTTTAGGATTCTCCTATAAGCTTTTTAGGTTGTAAGTCCCTTGGGTCTCTTTCTGCTACCTTTCCTAACATCTTCCTCGTCATAAAGTGATTCAAAGAATGGGTCTGGAAGTGACTTTAAAGATCTTCTAGTCTGGCTCTCCTCATACTTCCCACAAATCCAGGAGGGGCCAGCTCTATTTCCAATAGCCAAATATTCTGCCACCTGGACCAAGATCCTCCTAGGTTCAGGCGACTAGACTACAGAGGCGATTCTGCCTCTGTGATTCTCCCTTCCTTTCCTCCTTTCCTCCTTCCCTCCATTGCCTCCCTCCACTTCCCCTCCCTCTGTACTTTTCCTGTTTTATCAGCTCTCCTTCCTTTCTTGCTTCTAGGCCATATAGGCCAGCCAGGGAAGGCTGAGTGAATAAGGTCTGAAGGTACCTCTGAGGTACACAAACACGAAAATTCTTTGAACTTGATGCATGCTGATGATACTCTTCTTTACCTAGGATGCTCACAACTGTATTCCTGAGCTGGACAGTGAGACAGCCATGTTTTCTGTCTACGATGGACATGGAGGTAACTTTAGCAGATCCTATTGGCCACACACTAGGACCCCGATTGCAGACTTTTTTTTTTTTTTGAGTTGAAGTCTCTCTCTGTCGCCCATACTGGAGTGCAGTGGCCGCTCCCGGTCACCGTAGCCTCGACCTGCTGGGCTCTGGTGATCCTTCCGCCTCAGCCTTCCAAGTAGCTGGAATTACAGGCACGCGCTACCATGCTTGGCTAATTTTTTGATTTTACTGTAGAGATGAGGTCTCACCAAGTTGTCCAGGCGGATCCGATTCCAGACTTTATGGGGCAAGAACAGGTCCTTTGCTCTTTGACTTTCCAGAGTCTGGACCTCGGATATCATTTTCCTTACTGATGCTGGTTTTCTCTATTCTTCCGTTTATTTTTCCCAGTAGGGTATTGTGTTGGTTCATAACCTCACCAGCCCTTCTTTTAGCCACAAAAGCCTCTTTATCTTTTTTTTTTTTAACTGAAGAACTAAGTGGGTGAGAAAAGATAGGTGCTATGGGGACAGTGAGATCCACTTTCTGGCCAGGTACAGTGGCTCATGCCTATAATCCCAGCACTTTGGGAGGCTGAGGCAGGAGGAACACTTAAGTTAGGAGTTCAAGACCAGCATGGGCCACATAGGGGTATCCTGTCTCTATATGTAAAAAAAACAAAAAACACTTTATGGGTCAGAACTACCCAGACATTATCCTTAAAATTGGTTTCAGGTATGCTCAGGTATTTGCCCCTCTCAATGCTTGGGGTTCACTCCAGAATGGCAGCTCAACATTGCATTACTTTCTGTCTGTGAGCAGTGCTCCGGGTGAACTACTTTCCTTTCTTCTAGGGGAGGAAGTTGCCTTGTACTGTGCCAAGTACCTTCCCGATATCATCAAAGACCAGAAGGCCTACAAGGAAGGCAAGCTACAGAAGGTCTGTCTTCCCTCCCTGGCCATTCAGTACTCAGAGGCTTTCCCTTGTTCTCCAGCCCTTGGCTTGTCACTTCTTTCTGCCCCAGCTGCTGCTTGTTTACTGTTGAAGAATTCAGTGTCTAAAACAAGCTTAGTGGGCCTTGTAGATCTTTTTAGACTTGACTCATCATTCCCAGACCTCTGAACAGTTTTGTTTATCTGTGAGTGTCCCTTGGTATGGCAGATCACCCTCTAATTAGCATTCCTTCCTTGTGCCCACAGCTGTATATCGGAATTCATTTTGGACCCACTGTTTTATATTATTTTGCTTATATTCAGGCTTTAGAAGATGCCTTCCTGGCTATTGATGCCAAACTGACCACTGAGGAAGTCATTAAAGAGCTGGCACAGATTGCAGGGCGACCCACTGAGGATGAAGATGAAAAAGAAAAAGTAGCTGATGAAGATGATGGTGAGTGTGATATCCCCTCTTTGAGGTAAAATCAGCATTTTAAGAAATAGTCTTTACTGTGTTGTTTGTTTATCGATTCAGTGAGAGGGTGGCTTTCTGCAGACCTGGTAGTCCTTACATTGGAGAACTCTGTGGTGTTCTCTTGCACTCTGGTTGTGGGAAGAAGGGAGAGAATAGACCTTCACTGAGTGGCTGCTGTCTTAGTTGTATTTATTTTATTTTATTTTTTATTATTTTTTATTTATTTATTTATTTTTGAGTTGGAGTCTCACTCGGTTGCCCAGACTGGAGTGCAGTGGCCGCTTCCGGCCACTGCAGCCTCGCCTGCTGGGCTCCGGCGATCCTTCCGCCTCAGCCTTCCAAGTAGCCGGAATTACAGGCATGCGCTACCATGCCTGGCTGATTTTTTTTGATTTATTGTAGAGATGAGGTCTCGCTGCCCAGGCGGATCTTGAACCCGTGGGCTGAGGCAATCCACTCACCTCAGCCTCCCAAAGGCGCGGGATTACAGGCTGAGCCACCGAGCCCGGCTAGTTGTATACATTTTAAATTACATTATCTTTTGTCATTGTGATGAGGTCTTCCTGGTTCCTGTTGGTATTTCTGTACCCTTTTTTTCAAGACTTCAACATTCATTAGCCCAGTAGCCAGTCACTAAGCCTGAATTCTAGACCTAGATAACACTGTGGACTTCTCCTGGGTCCTCAGCCAGCATAGGGTTTCCAACTTAACAATAGCGGGTGAGAGGTGAGGGGATACTTCGTCAGTGGTGTGCCTTCGACTAAGAAGGGAGTGAAACACAAAGACTGTGGGAAGTTTGTGGAGGAGGTGGAAACTAGCGGGTGTTCTTCTGAGACTTGATCCAAGACAGGAGTCTTTGGAGCGGATGGCTGAGGAAGTTGGACTTGGGCTGCAAGGGCTCAGTCAGGGAGAGGAATTGCTTCCGGGAGGAGTCTGGCACGGGGCCTCTGATTCCGCCTCTTCCCTGCAGTGGACAACGAGGAGGCTGCGTTGCTGCACGAGGAGGCTGCCATGACGATTGAAGAGCTGCTGACACGCTATGGGCAGAACTGTCACAAGGGCCCTCCCCACAGCAGATCTGGAGCTGGGACCGGCGAGGACCCAGGGTCCCAGGGCCTCAATGGGGAGGCGGGACCTGAGGGCCCATTAAGGGAAACTCCTTCGCAGGAAAACGGCCCCAAAGCCAAGGCCCACACGGGCTTCTCCTCCAACTCGGAACGTGGGACTGAGGCAGGCCGTGGTGGTGAGCCTGGCACGCCCACTGGTGAGGCTGGGCCTTCCTGCTCTTCAGCCTCCGACAAACTGCCTCGAGTTGCTAAGTCCAAGTTCTTTGAGGACAGTGAGGATGAGTCAGATGAGGCGGAGGAGGAAGAGGAAGACAGTGAGGTAAGGGTCTGTAAGGGCAGGCAGATGCTGAGTTGCAGAGAGGGTCTGCTTGGTTGCCACTGTGGCTTCCAACTCTCTTTCTCTCTCCTGTTTTGACGTCACCCCCTGAGACACACTGTCTTCCAAGCTTTAGCCTTGAATTTGTTGCCCTCCCTCAAGGGTTCTCTCAGTACTGCAACAAGTAGACCTAGTTCTGGCCTTTCAGGGTCTGTCTCCTAGAGAGAACAAGAAGATAGTTGTCACCTTGGATATCTGGGCGTTTCCTTCTCTGGGCCATTTATTTCCTGGCCATGTTGCCTGGAAGGTACTTTGGCTGACAGCCTGGGCTTCCTCAGGACATCTTGCTGGCACGTGCATCTCAGTTCAGGATGTCCGTTTTGCTCACGCTAGCCCTTTGCCGCCCGGAGACTCTCACGATCATAGAGTTGTGTCTTTCAGTGTTTTGGGACCGATGTTCTGTTAGGGCTTCTAGGTTCTGAGTATGAGTCAGGGGGGGCAGGAGGGTATTCAAGTCTCAGAGTCTGGGATCCTCCGTTGGGCAGGAATGCAGTGAGGAAGAGGATGGCTACAGCAGTGAGGAGGCAGAGTATGAGGAATATGAAGATGACACCGAGGAGGCTGAAGAGGACTATGAAGAAGAAGAAGAGATGATGGTGCCTGGGATGGAAGGCAAAGAGGAGGTGGGTTGGGAAGGGAAGTAGTGAGTCTGGAAAAGCTCGGAGGTTGGTGTGAATCCCCATGATTTTGAGGCAGGGTATCTCCTCAATACTTTAACTTGGAAGTCATGGTCAAGGGGGTTTATTCTGCATGGGGAACTGGGTGATAAACTTGGGGGATAGAATTATCTAAAAACGAGGGAGGGAGGGAGTGTGCTGTTGTCTCTGGAGGTAGGAAATCTGTGCTCTTCTTGCTTGTTCAAGCTCTTTGGGGGTCCTAGTGAGGATGAGTGTGGGTGGGTGGTCAGGGGCACAGCCATGAGGAGCTCCAGTCCCGAAGGCCCCTGTGATGCTCCCTTTCTTCCCTGAAGCCTGGCTCTGACAGTGGCACAACAGCGGTGGTGGCGCTGATTCGAGGGAAACAGTTGATTGTAGCCAACGCGGGAGACTCTCGCTGTGTGGTGTCTGAGGCTGGTAAAGCTTTGGACATGTCCTATGATCACAAGCCGGAAGATGAGGTGGAGCTAGCACGCATCAAGAACGCTGGCGGCAAGGTCACCATGGATGGGCGTGTCAATGGGGGCCTCAACCTCTCCAGAGCCATTGGTGAGTGCTGATAACTATGGGGAGGACTTGTGGGTCTTGCTCTTGGTCCCAGACTACCTGGTAGCCCTCGTACCTTTTGAAGTACTTTAATATCTGCCCCCTCTGTCCTTAAGCATCTTTGTGAAGTAGATAAGGTAGGTATCATTATACCTGCCTTTGAGACCTTCTGGATAATGAAAAAGATAGGTGAGTGACTTCCTTGAGGTTCAGGACCTGATGGTAGGTCTGAAACTAGAACAGCTAGAACTCAGTTCTCCCTTCTGCTAGTATAGACGGGGGCTGAGTGGCAAGGTTTGACCTGTCTCAGCCACCAGTCAGTGGGAAGTGTTGACACTGCATATCACCCAGCCACTCTTTTCCTTCAGGAGACCACTTCTACAAGAGAAACAAGAACCTGCCACCCGAGGAACAGATGATTTCAGCCCTCCCCGACATCAAGGTGCTGACTCTCACTGACGACCACGAGTTCATGGTCATTGCCTGTGATGGCATCTGGTGAGCACTGGCAGAACATCCCCCAGCCCCTTTTCTGCAGCATTGCTTCTCTTCCAGGGCTCAGAGCTCCTAGGATTAGCGCCTAGGCAGACCTCTTGGTGAGTGAGACCACCCAGCCTAAGGCCAAGCCGAGGAGAATTCTGTAGGTGTTTACATCAGCCTGGGCCGCCACCTCTGTCTACACTCCTCTGCTCTGCCTTGGTGAGAGCAAAGCTGATGCTGACTGTCGTTTTTGACCCCAGGAATGTGATGAGCAGTCAGGAAGTTGTAGACTTCATTCAGTCAAAGATTGGCCAGCGTGATGAGAATGGGGAGCTCCGGCTACTGTCGTCGATTGTGGAAGAGGTGAGTTCAGGAAAGCAGGAGAAGAGGGCGTCTGGTCTGCACAGCCAGGTGTACCCTCGACCCTGGGTGAAGACCAGAGCCCAGGGCCGTGAATTGCCGACAGACACCAAGCCCTGACTGGAAGGTTCCAGATTCCCTCATTTCCCCGACTTTGCTCAAGCCTCATGGACTGGCAGGCAGGCTGTGTTGTGACCCCTGCTGCCCTTCCTCTCCTTCCAATGCGCCTCAGCAGGGACAGCCCTCCCATGGGACTCTGGGTTCCCAGGAAGGCGTTCCGATGCTGAGGCTGAGCCACCCATCCCTTTCGCAGCTGCTGGACCAGTGCCTGGCACCCGACACTTCTGGGGATGGCACAGGGTGCGACAACATGACCTGCATCATCATCTGCTTCAAGCCCCGGACCACGGCGGAGCTCCAGCCCGAGAGTGGCAAGCGGAAACTGGAGGACGTGCGCTCTCCCGAGGGGGCCGAAGAAAACGGCAGCAGCGACAACAAGAAGGCTAAGCGGGACTAACAGTCACCCTGATCCCTGCCCGCCTAGACTGTTTCTGAGCCCTCGGGACCGAGACTGAGTTTTGTCTTTTTCCTTTAGCCTTAGTGGTATGAGATGTGCAGGGGCCACTGGGGGTGCTGTGGCCTCCGTCTCCCCTCGCTCCGGGGCCCACGGCCGGCTCCGAGCCTGTGCGTGTGTCGGAGGAAGGACTGGCGGCTCTGGTTTTTACTCTGTGAACACTTTATTTAAGGACATTCTTTTTTATTAGCGGCTTCGTGGCCCCCAGCCGCTTGCACCCGCTCTGTTGTACACTTTCAATCAACACTTTTTCAGACTAAAGGCCAAAACCTGACCGTGGCGTGGTGTCCTTTCTTCTCCCCGCAGCCGAACCCAAGCTGGGGCCCCTCGGTGGCATCAGTTGTGCCCGCCCGCGCGGGGGGGGTGTGTGTGTGTGTGTGTGTGTGTGTGTGTGTGGGGTGTGTGTGTGTGTGTGTGTGTGTGTGTGTGTGTGTGTGTGGCCTCGGTGGCATCAGTTGTGCCCGCCCGCGCGGGGGGGGGTGTGTGTGTGTGTGTGTGTGTGTGTGTGTGTGTGTGTGTGTGTGTGTGTGTGTGTGTGTGTGTGTGTGTGTGTGTGTGTGTGTGTGTGTGTGTGTGTGTGTGTGCCCGCCCGCGCGGGTGTGTGTGTGTGTGTGTGTAGCATGCGTGTTGTGTGTGTGTGTGTGTAGCATGCGTGTTCCGCGCTGGTGGTGTGTGCGCGCAAGAGTCGTGTTCGTGTGTTGTGCGTGTGCGCGCTTTGTGTTCGTCCCCGGCGTGTTGTGTCGTGTGCATCTCCCGCGCATCTGTCTTGCGAGTACAGGGGCGGCGCCCGGCCCGGTGGCGCGTCTCGGCCCAAGTTCCGGTGGGCGGCACCGGCGGTGCGCCGCTGGTTGGCCGCCGCCACGATCACTTCCCGGTCACGCCGCCAAGGCGCCGCCGCGTCCCTGGACTACGCGTCCCGAGCGGCCCCGCGGCGACGGAAGCGGAAGCGGGCGCGGAGGTACCAGCTGGTCTCCGTAGGGGGGTCGGCGCTCCATGAATGGAGGCGGTGGCGGCGGCGGGAGCGGCCTGAGCGGCGAGCGCGGCCGGGCCGGGGGCTGCCCGCGGCCCGCGCCGCGGCCCGGGGGCGGCCCGCGGGCCCCGAGCGGAGGGCGGGGAGGGCGGAGCCGGGGGCTGGGACCGGAGGCGCGTCGGGCTGGAGCCGGTCACGATGCCCCGAAGGAAACAGAGCCACCCGCAGCCCGTGAAGTGCGAGGGGGTCAAAGGTCAGGGGTCGGGGCGGGGGGAGCGGGCGGGGCGGGCGCGGGCGGGGGAGGGGTCCGCGGCGGGGCGGCGGGCGGGCCGGGCTCCGGCTCCGGCCGGCGCGGGGGAGGCGCGGCTCGCGCCCCGCCACTTTAGCCGCCCCTCCCCCGCCAGTGGACCCCGAGGACTGCCTGGACGAGGGCCCCGGGGCGCTGGTGCTGGAGAGCGACCTGCTGCTGGGCCAGGACCTGGAGTTTGAGGAGGAGGAGGAGGAGGAGGAAGAGGAGGAAGGCGACGGCCACGGCGACCCGCTCATGGGCTTCGAGAGGGACTCGGAAGGTGAGTCCGGGGGCCGGTTCCCCGGAGGCGGCCAGGCGCTGTGCCGGGGAGCAGACCCCTTCGGCCGGCCCGGCGGGCAGTGGCTTCGCGCGTGCCCCGGCCGCAGGCGGCTGGGGTCCCCAGAGCACCTGGCGGAGAGCGGTCTTGCCGGCCCCTTCCGACACTCGCGGTTACGGGGTCCGGGGTCGCGAGCCCGCCGAGTCGAGTCCGGCCTCGCCCGCAGCAGAGGCCCCTTCTGGCGGAGGCCTTGGCTTCCCTCGCAGCATCCTTTCCGAGACCCCGGTGCCGCCTTTCATCGGAGGTCACTGGCGCGGGCGCTCGTGCCTGGCGAGGGTTGCCGCGAGCCGGGGAAGAGCGAAGCCGCCCCGAGGCGTGCGGGGGGTGCGGCTCGCGCTCCCAGCGCTTCCGGCGCTGCCTCGGACTGTCGTGCGCTGCGCACTCGACTGCCTGCACGCCCGCCGGGCCGGAACTTGGCCGAGGCCGCGGGAGCCTTTCTGTCGGGGGCCTCCTCCGGTCAGACCGGACGGCTCGCTCGCCGGCGCTAGCTCAGGCGGTCTCCGAGGAAGGCCGCGCCGTGGCGCTTTCGGGCATCAGCGCGGGGACGGCCGTCGGCCCTGGGGGATGCCCGGACCCCCTGGCCACGAAGGGCGGCCGGGGCGCGGAGCAGGCGTGGACGGGGAGCCGGGCGCCCGCCCGACGTCGGTCTCGCTGTCTTGCCAGGGGACTCCCTGGGGGCCCGGCGCGGGCTTCCCTGCGGGCTGAGCGACGACGAGGCCGGGGGCGGCCGGGCGCCAAGCGCTGAGAGTGAGGCCGAGGAGCCGCCCGGCGGGGGGCCAGGGGCAGTCACGGGCGAGCGGCCCGGCCCGGCCTGCCGGCTGTGCGGGGGGCCGACAGGTGAGGGGCCGTGCTGCGGGGCCGGAGGGCCGGGAGGGGGGCCCCCGCTGCCCCCGCGGCTCCTGTACTCATGCCGCCTCTGCGCCTTCGTGTCCCACTACTCGAGCCACCTGAAGCGGCACATGCAGACGCACAGCGGCGAGAAGCCCTTCCGCTGCGGCCGCTGCCCCTACGCGTCGGCGCAGCTGGTCAACCTGACGCGGCACACCCGCACGCACACCGGCGAGAAGCCCTATCGCTGTCCCCACTGCCCCTTCGCCTGCAGCAGCCTGGGCAACCTTCGGCGCCACCAGCGCACCCACGCGGGGCCCCCTGCCGCGCCCTGCCCGACCTGCGGCTTCCGCTGCTGTGCCCCGCGGCCTCCCCGGCCGCCCAGCCCCACCGAACGGGAGGGCGCGGTGCCCCAACGACCAGAAGGTAAGGCGCGGGGCGGAGGCCCGAGCCAGCGGGGCACCCGGGCCGGCATCACAGCCCGGGCTTCTGCCCGCAGGTGCCCTGCTCCTTCCTGACCTGAGCCTCCATGTGTCGCCGGCAGGCGCCAGCTTCCTGCCGGACTGTGGGCAGCTGCGGGGTGACGGGGAAGGCCTCTGTGGGCCCGGATCGGAGCCGCTGCCCGAGCTCCTGTTTCCTTGGACCTGCCGGGGCTGCGGACAGGAGCTGGAGGAGGGTGAGGGCGGTCAGCTGGGCGCTGCCACATGTGGGCGCTGCATGCAAGGCGAGGCTGGAGGGGGTGCCGGTGCGGGGCCCCAGGGCCTCGGTGACAAGGGCTTTGCCTGTAGCCTCTGCCCCTTTGCCACACACTACCCCAACCACCTGGCCCGGCACATGAAGACACACAGCGGGGAGAAGCCTTTCCGCTGCGCCCGCTGCCCCTATGCCTCGGCTCACCTGGACAACCTGAAGCGGCACCAGCGCGTGCATACGGGAGAGAAGCCCTACAAGTGCCCTGTCTGTCCCTACGCCTGCGGCAACCTGGCCAACCTCAAGCGGCACGGCCGCATCCACTCCGGCGACAAGCCCTTCCGGTGCAGCCTCTGCAATTACAGCTGCAACCAGAGCATGAACCTCAAGCGCCACATGCTGCGGCACACCGGCGAGAAACCCTTCCGTTGCGCCACCTGCGCCTACACCACGGGCCACTGGGACAACTACAAACGCCACCAGAAGGTGCACGGCCACGGTGGGGCGGGGGGGCCCGGCCTCTCTGCTGCCGAGGGCTGGGCCCCACCTCGTAGCCCGCCGCCCGTGGTTAGCTCACGGGGCCCCCCACCGGCCCTGGGCACTGCTGGCAGCCGGGCTCTCCACACAGACTCGCCCTGAACCAGCGCCCTCCTTCCCCGTGTTTTATACAGACGGACCGGAGCCGCCACCTTCCTCCCCCGCTGGCCAGGGGCCCCACACAAACTAACCTAGGTGCCCTGCGGAACAGCCCAGCTCCGGAGCGGGCCCACATGGACCAGGGGCCTGGCCTTGACTGAGCTCTGAGAAAGGCCTGTGTTTGCCTCCAAGCTCCCAGGGGCTGTGGATGGACTGATGGGACACCCGGCCTCCCACCTGTTTGTTTAACTTATTTCTGTGCTTTATAATAAAGGAGACACTAATGGCGCCAGTCTGTGCTGCGCTGGCAAGCACAGTCTGGCCTGCCCTCCGCAGAGCAGCCTGGCAAGCCACGCAGGGGCAGTGAAAGGCAGCCAGAGGTGGGCAGCAGTCAGGCTGAGTTTAATGGTGGGGAGCCGGGCCAGGCATACACAGACCTCTGCCCATCCCCTGGGCCCTAGCCCGGCGCCAGAAGCTGCCCTGGGGCTGTGGTTCCTCCCAAGGCAGGTAGCCATGGTCCCTTGGGCTTTGTGCAAAATACTAAATGCTGATTTGGCATCAAGGGCCAGCTCTGAAGAAAGAGGGGATGATCTTTTGTGCAGCAAGCCCAGGAGAAGGGAGTTAGGAGGCCCTGGCTGAGAGGAAAAAGGGGAAGGCAGGAAGGGGAAGGAAGAGACCCTCCGGCTTGGGGTCACAGGCACAGGGCAAGTTTCTGTGAATCCTCTAGCGCAGAGGGCAGACTTCCAGGCCGTGGAGGCTACAGGTCCTCATCGCCAATGCCCTCGAAGGCAAAATTGCCGTGGACAGCACTGGCGCTGGCATCCGTGCTGGCACTGCCAATTCCCCGCAAGCTCACAGCACTCAGCTTGCTCTGAAACAGAGGCAGGGCGGGGTCAGGCTCAAGCCCGCGTGGTGCCCACATGCCCCCACCTCACCATCCCCCACACTCACTGAGAGTTTGACCACAGACTCCCGGTTGGCATCAGGTGACTCCTGGGGAAGCAGAGACAGAGGCGTCAGAGCGTGGCGGGAGGAGGGGCAGCCTGGGGATACTCAAGCTGAGGGGGAGCTGGCCTGGGGATACTCACAAGCAGTGGCGGGGACTTCACTGCCTGCTGGCTGTCGGAGCGTCGCAGGGGGCCCCCCACCCGCCGGCGCAGCATCTGGGGACAGACACAAGGTGCGGTGAGGGCCTGGGCCTGTCCCGTCCCGCAAGGAGCCCACCCCAGGACAAAGGGGGGGCATGGCTGCTCTGCCCACCTTCCTGATGCTGCCGCCCGACTTCTTCACCATCAGCTCGTCCACCATGGACTGCAGGCAGATGCTCATCATGATGGCCTGCGGAAGGGGTATACTCAGCCCCAGTGGCCAGCCTAGCACCGTGCATGGAGCCCTGGAGGCCCCCAACTCAGGCACCTCTGGGGCTCCAGGGGAGGCTGAGAGTGGGCACGCACCTGGGGGCTGGTGATGGTGACCCACTGCAGCCGGTCCTTGCTCATGAGGTATTCAAAGGCCAGCTCCAGGCGCACCTCACCTCGGCCCCGGCCCGGGCTACTTGCACCTCCACTGGGCAGTGGCACCTAGGAGAGGAAGGAGAAGCAGGCTGAACTCACCTGGACCCATGGCGGCCCGTTTCTGAAGCTTGGGCTCACCAGGCCTCCCGTCCAGCCCAACTCACGGAGGAGGTGACCCGCCAGCATCGCATGCGGGTGACCCGGAAGGAGCCTTCCCGGAGCTGCTGGCCAGGCAGGCGGAGCTGCAGGCTGAGCTCACTGTTGCCTGCGCTCACCACCACAGGGCAGTCCTTCTCTGGGAAGTCAGCCACACAGGCATCGAAGCGCAGGTAGCCGTAGTGCCGCAGTGTCTGAGCCAACCTCAGGAACTGAAAGATGATTGCCATGTGGTGTGGACTAAGAGGGGGACCAGGCAGCTCTGAAAAAGCAAGCCCTTGTGGGGGAGACAGCAGGGCTCACCTCCTTCTTGGAGACCTTCTCTTGCAGAGACTTCAGCTGCCGGTGCTGTTCCTTGGTGACCAAGATCCACCCGTGCTCAATATCTGATACTGTCTATGGTGGAGACAGCATTGGGGGAGGGGGTCCCAATCAGTCTGAGGAATGTGTCTGTGGTTACCTTGTTCTTAGCCCCATGCTTGAGTGGCCTCTGCAGGAAGTTCCTTTTTTTTTTTTTTGAGTTGGAGTCTCACTCTGTCACCCAGATTGGAGTGCAGTGGCCGCTTCCGGCCACTGCAGCCTCAACCTGCTGGGCTCCGGCAATCCTTCCGCCTCAGCCTTCCAAGTAGCTGGAACTACAGGTACGTGCTACCACGCCTGGCTCATTTTGATTTATTGTAGAGATGAGGTCTCGCCAAGTTGCCCAGGTGGGTCTTGAACCCGCGGGCTCAGGCAATTCACTCACCTCAGCCTCCGAAAGGCGCGGGATTAAAAGCTGAGCCACCGAGCCCGAGGAAGTTCCTAATCTTAGCAGCTTTAGAAAGGCAGTCCTGACAGTGTTCTAGGAACTCTTCCGTGGCTGGGAACCAGAGTGTGAAGCGAGAGTGGGACACCAGCAGCTCCAAGCTCACCTGAGCATAAAGCAGGTTCAGGCCAACCCGGTTCTCCATGACGTCGTCATCATAGGCAGAGTCCCAGTAACTGTGAGGCCAAGGGGTGGAAGGATAATAGGGCTGAGCTGGGGTGAGGCAAGTGGCAGAACAGAAAATGGCCCAACGGGAGCAGTCTGGGGCGATGGTGGGCTCGGCAGGGTGCCTGGAGGCCCGGTGAAAGCTCAGCACCGCGCCCCCATGTCCAGGTCATTCTCTCAGCATGTGCCCCAATGATCCCATGCAGCACCCGCCCTCTGCAGGCTGGCTCTGACCTCTTCCTCAGCACAATCTTGTACTCTTGACTCCGAAGGCTGGTAACAGAAACATAAGGCAGCTCAAACTCTTGCAACTTCCGTACAACTACGGGTTGAAAAGAAAGAAGATGTCATAAGACCCAAAAGAAGGGAAATCAAGGAAGAGTGCTTTGAGGAAATGCTCTGTCTTGGGAGAAGCAGCCAAGGCCAGAGAAACTCACAAGAAAAGGCTCCGTCCTCTTTTTCTCGGACCAAGAATAAACTGAAGTATCCAATCAAGTCATCCGGAAGATCCAGCTTTGCGGCCACGGCCTGGAGACAGGACAGCAGCACACCTCGTCACCCACTGGACAGTTCCCGTCACACCGAGCCCAGGAGGAGCGTGCAGGGGAGGAGGGGCAGTGTGGGCAAGCACCTCACCTCCAGGACATCCTCCGTCTGGTCTGAAGTGAGCACGTTGACCAGAACTTTCTGCCCGCTGCTGAGCAGCACTTCCAAGGAGACCTCCTCTGTGGGTACCTGCTGTGTCTCCTGTGCCGTGGAGGAGAGAGGGGATGGAGGTGCTGCCTGTCAACACCCAACGCGCCCTCACTCTGCTTCCAGATCCCTCTAGTGCCTTTTTTCTCAACTGCTTAAATACAGGCTGGGATTTCCTCGAGCCTGTCAGCATAGCAGAATTCCGTGCCGTTAGAAAGGTAAAAAGGTGGCTGGGCACGGTGGCTCACACCTGCAATCCCAGCACCCTGGCAGGCCAAGGAGAGATGATTGCTTGAGCCCAGGGGTTCGAAACCAGCCTAAGCAACCTGGCAAGATTTCATCTGTACAATAAATCATAAAATTAGTCGGGTGTGGTGACACACGCCCGTAGTTTCAGCTACTTGGAAGGCTGAGGCGGAAGGATCACCTGAGCCCAGCAGGTTGAGGCTGTGAGCGTGCCACTGCACTCCAGCCTGGGTGACAGAGTGAGACTCCGACTCAAAAAAAACAAAAAAAGTAAAAAGGTGCCAGGACGACTCCTCTGGAGCCAACCACTGAGGTCACGTGGTCTTCCAGCAAGGTCCTATCCTGGCCCCTCCCAAGCCCTACCTGTTGTGCCCGGCGCAGGAAGCTGTTGAAGGTCTCGCTGCTCCCAAGCAATGGGTCTTGCCGGACTGTGTGACAAAAGGACCATGTCAGAGACTTGGCGCTCTCTCTTGGCTCCGAGGCCTCTTCTCAGTAGGCCCTGACTCCTCTTTTGAGCTGCGGGCCAGCCACATCCCCCAGCTGGCCTCACCTCACTCACTGTTGGCATAAATCCTCACCTGCCCCACCCCTGGCTGCCATCTAGGTGTCTACAGAACCAGGAAAATAACAGTGATGTTAATCTAAGCACATCAGAAACAGATTAGTTTCTCCCCACCAGTCTAAACTAAGACTCCTCAGCATTACATCAGCATCTCTTGTAGGTGTTTGTATCTAAGTTGCTTTGCTAGTATACGGTTACACATCTTTGCAGACCATTTACTTTGCTAATTAAAAAACAGAAAGGCTTCCCAGGCCCAGAACTTAGCCAGGACCTTCCACGAGCCAGCAGCCTGCAAGTTCTCCCCAGACCTCAGCACAGGGGCCTCAGTTTTCTTCCAGCCACTCACCAGCTTGCATGTACTTCTCTAACTGCTCACGCCTCTGCTCTACCTCAGCAGGTGTCAGGGAGAAGAGCTTCTTTGGGGGGAATGCAGGAAGCACGTTGGCCCCATACTCCTTCCGAAGCTATGTGGGGAGAGAAAGAGAGAGCCCTTCGCACAAACGCGGAAGGCAAGTATGGCACCATCCACTCACACATCCTCCTGGGCATCCCTTCGCTTCCCTCAGCCCCCGCTCCCGTCTCCCGGGGTTCTCTGGTAAGCAATTCCCCGTGGAGGGAGCGCTCAAGGTAGCTGCGCCGGATCTGAGTTCCTCTCCACCTTACTGTGCACCGGTCAGGCCCTCCACAGGATGGGCAGGATTGGGATGGGTTCAGGACCTCCAGGGAGCCACTGCCCAGCAAGGCTGGAAGCCAGGGGCTTCATACCGTGCTCAGTTAAGTGATAGCTAACTGCGTTCCCAAGGGGTCCCAGAGCTTAAAGGTCTCTGCAGATCAAG
The DNA here is from genome assembly GCA_027257055.1 of Cephalopachus bancanus. Lineage (NCBI taxonomy): Eukaryota > Metazoa > Chordata > Mammalia > Primates > Tarsiidae > Cephalopachus > Cephalopachus bancanus. Next base: position 38,732 of record JAPVLO010001074.1, read on the forward strand.
GGATCCGTTTTCCAGTAGCAGAAACTGAGGTCCAAAGAAATCAGGTAACTCGCTCAGGGATGCACAGCTAATTATCCACTGAGTTAATCACAGCGTTCGCAGTCTGGCACGGAGGGCAGAGACGTCGCGCCACGGGACACAGCGATCCCTGAGCGGCCAACCCCGCCGACAGGGCGACTGGTTTGGATAAGCGGGGAGAGGGTCTCGGCTGCGCCTCGGGCGGGCCAGGGGCTTGGGCCGCGTGCGACGAGACGGGACAGGCTGGGGCCGCGGGCGCGCCAGGCGAGCTGACGCCGGGCTGCGGGGGGGCGACGCGGAGGGGCGGGCGGAGGCCGCCCGAGGCCGGCGCGCCGCTCCCACCTGCTCGTGCAGCCCCAGGAGCTGGCTGTAGCGCACCCGGCAGTGCAGGACTCCGTTCACGTGAATGTTATAGGCCTGGGGACGCAAAGGGGCAGCGGGTGAGTGTCGCGCGCCAGCTCGCCCTTCCCGGGCCGGCCCGGGCGGAAAGGCCGGGTGGCTCCTCCCTGGAGCGGCCGCGACCCGGCGGGGGTGGCCCGGGCGACCCAGGCGCCTTCCGGCCCCGGGCCGAGGCGGGCGCCGGGCGGGCCTCGCAGGCCGCCCCGGGAGCGCCCGCCCGTTATCCCCGCCCTGCCCCGTCGGCTGCGGCCGCTCCTCACCACGTAGGCGGAGCCGCCGCCGTCCCCGCTGCGGGACTCGGTCTCGGGGATGGAAAAGTGCATGTTCCCCGCGGCAGGGCCGGTCGAGCTCCGGACTATGAGGCCGCGGCGGCTCAACGCGCTCGCTCCGCCGCTCAGCGAGTCCTCGCAGCCTCCCTCGCCATATTGGGGGTTAGGGCCGAGGTGGGAGGGCGCGCGGACGCCGGTCGGGGTGCAACGCGCGGCACGCCGGGAAACGTAGTCCACGGGGCGGGACCGAGCCGGGACGCTGATCGAGGCGCAGTGCGCGGCACGCCGGGAACTGTAGTCCACAGCCGGGACACCGCCGGCGCGCGGCATGGCCTGAGCCGAGGTGGGAAGGCGCTGGAACGCCTATCGGAGCGCGGCACGCGGCATACTGGGAACCGGAGTTCATAGGGTGGGACCGAGCCGAGGTGGGAAGGCGCTGGGACGCCGCTCGGGGCGCAGCGCGTGGCATGCCGGGAACTGTAGTCCTCAGGGCGAGCCCGAGCCCGGGTGGAAAGGCTCTGGGCCTCCGCTCGGGGCGCAGCGCGCGGCACGCCGGGAACTGGAGTCCACAGCCGGGATACTGCTGCCGCGCGGAGGGCCCTAGCCGAGATGGGAAGGCGCTGGGACGTCTATCGGGGCGCGGCGCGCGGCATGCCGGGAACTGGAGTCCACAGGGAGGGTCCGAGCCGAGGTGGGAAGGCGCTGGATGTAGCTCGGGGAGCAGCGCGCGGCACGCCGGGAACTAGAGTCCCCGGGGCGCGCACGAGCCGGGGTGGGAAGGCGCTGGGACTCCGCTCGGGGCGCAGCGCGCGGAACTCCGGGAACTGGAGTCCACGGGGCGGGCCTGCACCGAGGCCGAGCAGGCCCTCGTCGCGAGGGCGGGGCGCGTGCACGCCGGAGCCGGGCGTCCACTTGGCGCTGCGCGGTTGCGGCGGTCCTGCCTCCCGCCCAGGTGGGAGCGGCAGCAGAGCGAGGCCCCAGCGGCTGCGGGCCATAGCGGCCGCGGCGGTGGCGCTTCGCAAGGGTGAGTGGGGCCCGGGCAGGGTCCGCTCCGGCGCCACGCGGCGTGCGGTCTACGCAGCCCGCGCGAGGGCCCGCCCCCGGCCTGTTCCGCCCGCCGCGTCCCCTCCGGCCCGCCCCCCCGCCGCGGTCATGCCGGCCCCGCCGAGCGCCAGCGCGCACCAGCCCTCCCGGGGCCTCTCGGGCTCACTGTGCGCGCTGTTTTCCGACGCAGACTCAGGGTCCGGGATGCAGGCGGAGCTGGCGCGTCCGGGGGTAAGTGGGCCTCGCGGCCGCCCGCCCCACCCATCGGCCGCTTCCTTCCCCTACGCGTGGGCCCGACGGCGTGGGATGCCGGCGCTCGGGAGGCCTGGGGCGACCCCACTCCGGGGGCCGTGGGGCAGTCGTCCCGTGTCTCGTCTCAGGCGGCCGGCAGGGAGGCGACCCCCGAGGAGAAGCTGCGGCTGCGAAAGGAGAAGCGGCAGCAGAAGAAGAAGCGCAAGGAGGAGAAGGGCGCCGAGCCCGACACCGGCCCGGTCGTGGCTGCCGTCGGGTGCCCAGGTGCGGGAGCGGGCGGGCACGGGACCACGGGGCCGGGCGGGGGCCGGGTGGGGGCCGGACGGGGCCTGCCTGAGGCCCGCGCACCCCTTCGGCCTTTGCCAGGCCCTGGCAGCCCGGGGAGCGCCCCCGGCGAGAAGGCCCCAACCGGCCGGAGCAGGGCTGAGCTTCGTGCGGAGCGTCGGGCCAAGCAGGAGGCAGAGCGGGCCCTGAAGCTGGCGAGGAAGGCGGAGCAGGGGGCGCCGCCGCCGCAGGCCTGCCCGGGCGCCGCGGGAGAGACCCCCTCAGGTAGCTCCCCACCTGGAGACCCGGTGCTTTCTCTCTCTGGGGGAGCAGCCGTCCCTCGCCCCCTGGGGACCCAGAGTTCAGAGCTGCCCTGATCCTCATCCTGTCCCTGTTTCTCCCGCCTGACGCCTTTTCGTTCTAAGCGCAAATTACCGGTTTGAAGGCTTATGCTTGTTGGAAACCTGATTATTATCTTCTAGGAGGGAAGCGTCTTCCCGAGCACCCTCGGGCGGATGACCCCACGCTTCTGAGAAGGCTTGTGAAAAAGCCCGAGCGTCAGCAGGTAGGATGTGGGGAGAGAGGCCAGAGGGAGGCGAGGTGCTCGGCCCAGAGTGGGGCCCTTCCTTTGCGGTATCACCCCGTGGGTTTTAAGCTGTAGGCCGTTGGTCCTGTTCCCCTGTTTCGCCAAGGTTCCTATACGGAAGGATTATGGATCCAAAGTCAGTCTTTTCTCTCACCTACCCCAGTACAGCAGACAGAATCCTCTGACTCGGATGATGAGGTAGGGTCCTGCAACATCGTCTTGGCTTTTCAGTTTAAAGGTTTTAGTAACTGAATGTCGAAAGGGGCTGAGGTGAGACCTGGGGGAAGAAGTATGAACTTAAGGCAGAGCTCTGAGGACACGGGAGGTCTGTGCTGGCGAAGGAGCTTCCTGTTCGCAGGGCAGGTGGGCAGCAGGTGCTCGATGTATTGCAAAGTGTGTGTCTGCTGTCCTGGCAGCATCCCATCTTCTGTGATTCACCCAGCTGTGGTGCGCCTCGGTCTGCAGGACTCCCAAGGCCTGGTCAGTGGTTCCAATGCCCGGTGCATTGCCCTGCTTCGTGCCCTGCAGCAGGTATGGCCGGTCCTCTTCTGCGTCCCTCCTTCTCCGGTGCTCCTTCAGCTTTTCAGGTTATCTCTAGGGCACAGAGGGGGTGGCTCCCACCCTTGGGACACTCCTCAGTGGTTGTGCCCCAGTTCCTTTCAGAGGCTCCAATGGGAGTGTCTTGCCACTCAGCTTGTGTACTCTGCAGGTTATCCAGGACTACACAACGCCCCCCAGCGAAGATCTCTCTCGGGATCTCGTGAATAAGCTAAAACCTTGTATCAGGTAGGGACAGCTATTGCGCGTCCCTCCCGCCTCCACCTGTCCTTTTCTCGGGCTCTTTTGTCGTGTTCTGCCCCTGTCATCACTTTTGTGTCCTGTTTTCTTAAGAGCTTTTTTAGATGTGAAAGTCTTGTAAGTTGTGAAACCGCCAAGGTGTGTTGTTGTCGTAGCTTCCTGACTCAGTGCCGCCCCTTGTCAGCGAGCATGCACAATGCCATCAAGTTCCTGAACAAGGAAATAACTGGCGTGAGCCGTGCCAGACGGGAAGAGGAGGTGATGAGTGTGACAAACGAGAAAGGCCTAACCTGCGGGTAGAGCTGAGCGGCACATCCAGAACCCCGGCAAGGCTGCTTGCGCCCCCGTCGGGTTGAGGAGTGGTGGGCTCCTGCCTTGTGCTGTCTTTGGGCTCCCTGGGCTTGTGGTCAAGTGCGTGTGCAAGTTTCTGGCCTGACGATCAGGAAGTATGTCCTTTTCTTCCTCACTATGCGCTCTTCTCCGCTTAGGCCAAGTCGGAACTTGGAGCAGCCATTGATCGCTTTGTGCAGGAGAAGATTGTGCTCGCAGCCCAGGCGATTTCGCGCTTTGCCTACAAGAAGATCAGTGACGGGGATGTGATTCTGGTGTATGGATGGTATGTGGGGCTAAGCCTGAGAAGCCCGGGGGCGGGTGGCCTGAGGAGGGGCCACTCCCTTGCCTTTGGGATCAGCCGTTTGTCAGTTGGTGCCATTCCTCATGGGGCTCTGCGCTCACCGCAGCTCATCGCTGGTGTCACGGATTCTTCGGGAGGCTTGGACGGAGGGCCGGCGGTTTCGGGCGGTCGTGGTGGACAGCCGGCCGCGGCTCGAAGGGAGGCACACGTTGCGTTCTCTGGTTCGCGCTGGGGTCCCTGCCTCCTACCTGCTGATTCCCGCAGCCTCCTATGTGCTCCCAGAGGTGAGCGCTCAGGAAAGGGGCTCCGAGGCTGGAGGTAAAAGGGGCAGCAGTGGAGTCACTCACCGGCCTGCGATTGTAGTTACCTAGAGACGCTAGAGTTACACGGCCCTGTTCGTGTTTAGCGGGAACACCTGCAGTTGGTTGTAGCACAGTCTGGCTGTCCCCAGAGCCTCATGCTAAGTTGGTGGTTGCCAGGAGGGGGGAGGACTAGAGGAACTGCACGGTCTAGTTTTCCTGTGGGTGATCCCGTGGGTCATTGCTCAGGTGTTCTCCAGGAAGCACAGCCATCGTTAGGACTTATTACTTGTCTTTTTTTTTAAGAGATAGGGACTTGCTCTGTCACACAGGCCAGAGTGCAGTAATGTGATCACAGCTAACTTCAGCCTCAAACTCTCAGGCTCAAGTGGTTCTTCCTTAGCCTCCCAAGTAGCTGAGACTACAGGTATGCACCTCCACACCCAGCTAATTTAAAAAATCTTCTTTAGCTAGGCGTGGTGGCTCATGCCTGTAATCTCAGCACTTTGGGAGGCAGAGGCTAGAGGATTGCCTGAGTCCACAGGTTCGAGACCAGCGTGGACAACTTGTCGAGATCTCATCTCTACAGTAAATCAAAAAATTAGCTGGGTGTGGTGGCGCATATCTGTAATTTTGCTACTTGGAAGGCTGAGGTGGAAGGGTCGCCTAAGCCCAGCAGTTTGAGGCTGTGGTGTCCATGAGCATGCCACTGCATTCCAGTCTGGGCAACAGAGTGAGACTTCAGCTCAAAAAAAAAATTTTTACATGAAGCCTTCCAATTTGTTATCTGGCATGTCTTTTCATTCATTTAGGTCTTCCTTTATTTCTTTTCTTTTTTTTTCTTTTTTTGAGTTGGAGTCTCACTCTGTAGCTCAGACTGGAGTACAGTGGCACGCTCCCAGCCACTGCAGCCTCGACCTGCTGGGCTCCGGCGATCCTTCCACCTCAGCCTTCCAAGTAGCCAGAACTACAGGCGTGCACTACCACGCCTGGCTAAAAAAATTTTTTTTTTGTGGAGACGGGATCTCAGTGTATTGCCCGTGCTGTTCTTGAACTCCTGGCTTCAAGTGATTCTCCTGCCTTGGTCTCCTAAAGCTCTGGGATTATAGGTGGGAGATGCCACACTTAACCTAATACTTGTTTTTTTAAAATTTAACTTAATTTTAAAGATATGGGGTATAGTTCAGGACTTAGGTATATAAGCGGTCGTGGTACAGGAAAAGTTTGGGCTTCCCTTTGGTCTCCACGTCACCTGGTTTGAGATCAGGTACCTGGCTGTTCCCAGCTGCTGCCAATTCCTTTCTTACAGTTTAATGGTAAACAGTCAGGGTCCGCCTATGAGTGAGAACGTGATACCTGTTTTAATATAGCTTTTCTGGGCAGAAGCAGGGAACCTTGCTCTGCATTGACTTGGCAGTGGTATTTTCTTTCTTCTCCTTCCTCACTCTCCACAACAAACAGGTCTCCAAGGTGCTGTTGGGAGCTCATGCACTCCTGGCCAATGGGTCCGTGATGTCACGGGTAGGGACAGCACAGTTGGCTCTGGTAGCTCGAGCCCATAATGTGCCCGTGCTGGTCTGCTGTGAAACATACAAGTTCTGTGAGCGTGTACAGACTGATGCCTTTGTCTCTAACGAGCTAGGTAAGGAGAGAAGTTTCCAGGGACCTGTGAAGATCTGAGAGGGAGAAGGGAGGTTAAACTCCTTTTCTGAAAGGACGTAAGGGGCACACCTTCGTTGCAGATGACCCTGACGACCTGCAGTGTGAGCGGGCAGAGCGTGTCGCCCTGGCTGACTGGCAGAACCACCCATCCCTGCGGCTGCTGAATCTGGTCTATGATGTGACTCCCCCAGAGCTCGTCGACCTTGTGATCACGGAGCTGGGGATGATCCCCTGCAGTTCTGTGCCTGTTGTCCTGCGTGTCAAGAGCAGCGACCAGTGAGGGAACAGGGTCAATAAATGACATCCTTCCTCTCTCGGTAACGCTGCTGCTTGTGTGTTTCTTTGCATCTCCACCACTTAAGTTCAGGGTCCTGCCCCACCAGCCCTCTTTCCACCTGCTGCTGCCCTCAGATCTCTGTGGAGACCCTCTCAGTTAGCCAGCTCCATGCCAGTGTGTCGTGGCTAAGGCGAAGATCAGTGTGGAGACCACAAACTATTCAAGTCATCAATGGGTTATTGAGTGTCTAAAGAGCAGACACCAAGCTGGATATGAAGAGGAATAGAAAGACAACTAAGAGTCCTAACCTTCGTAGTAAGTTAGCATTTGAAGTCACTTGCACAAGGTAACACAGCTAGTCAGCAGCAAAACCAGGATGGGACCTCAGGCAGTTGGATCCAGATGGTGCCCTTGACTTTTATACTGCACACCCTTCAGGAAGACAGACCACAGCTCCAGCTGAGATAAACTCTACTAGTAGCATGAAAAGAATTCCTCGGAGACAACCAAGGATGATGCCATAGGATCCAGCAAGATCGGAGAGGGCCTCACAGGTAACATCTGACCAGTCCCTGACCTAGTCTAGAAAGATAAGTTGGTTCCCAGTTGGAAAAAAAAATGGGAAGGCAGATTGGCAGAGAAAAATAGCTTAACGTGGGCAGAGCAGGCTGTATGTTAAATGAGTGGCCAATTTCAGTGTCAAGTAGTGTGGTGAGGCCAGGACTGATGTTTAACGTTGAGGGATAAAGCCACGAAGTGGGTTAGGGCCAGATTGCGCGTCTAACCACTGGTTAGCTTACAGATGGGAGACTCCTTTGTGTGTGTTGCCGACGTTCTTCAAGCAGCAAACAATCCCCATCACCAGGTGCAATTATTATCAAGATTTGATTAATGTATCTTTAGAAGCATGAACATTACCATAATGGCACCACTTACTGAGTATTCCTAGTAATATTATGTGATTAATGATCAAATTTCCTTGTTTCAGAAATGTCTTTTTACAGTTGGTTTGTCTGAATCAAAATCTACACAAACCCACATGCTACATATGGGTATCTCTCCCCGCCTTTTCTCATTGACTTGTAGAAACCAGGTTGATTGTTGTATAATGTGTTCCATGTTCTAGATTTAACTGTTGGCTTGCTTTTTTTCTTTTTTGGAGTTGGAGTATCACTGTCACTCAGGCTGGAGTGCAGTGGCACGCTCATGGCCACCACAGCCTCCACCTGCTGGGCTCAGGCAATCCTTCCGCCTCAGCCTTCCAAGTAGCTGAACTACAGACAAAATGCCACTGCACCTGGCTACTTTTTGTGATTTATTGTAGAGATGAGGTCTCACCAAGTTGCCCCGGCTGGTCTCAAACCCCCAGGTTCAGGCAATCCTCTTAACTTGGCCTCCCAAAGTGCTGGGATTACAGGCGTGAGGCACCACACCCAGCCTGTTTGCTTTCTTAGGATGTCATGTAAGTTATTTGTTTGAGTCCTGTATTTTTTTTCTCTGTCACTCAGGCTGGAGTACAGTGGGATAAACATGACTTATTGCAGCCTCAATCTCCTGGGCTGGGGTAGGTCTTCCACCTCAGCCTCCTGGGTAGCTGGAACTACAGGCACATGCCACCATGCCCAGCTAAGTTTTGTTTTTTGTAAAGAGTATTGCTGTTGCCCAGATTGGTCCCAAACTCCTGGGCTCAGTCCTCACATCAGCCTTCCAAAATAATGAGATTATAGGCATGAGCCACTGTGCCGAGCTTTTTATTTTTTGAGTTCAAAGTTTTACTCTGTCAGCCAGACTTGGAGTGCAGTGGCACATTCATGGCTATTGCAGACTCAACCTGCTGGGCTCGGGTGATCCTTCCACCTCAGCTCTGCAAGTAGCTAGGACTACGGGCATGTGCCCCTGTACCTAGCTAATGTTTTGATTTACTGTAGAGATGAGGTCTTACTGTGTTGCCCAGGTTGGTCTTGAACTCCTGGACTTAGGTAATTCTTTCGCCTTGGTGTCCCAAAAGTGCTGGGGTTACAGGTGTGAGACACTGTGCCTAGCTTTTAAAATGTCATTTATGGACTCGTGGATTTTTACATATCGGGTGTACCATTCAATCATCAAGATTTCTTTCTTTTTTTTTTTTGAGTTGGAGTCTCACTCCGTCGCCCAGACTGGAGTGCAGTGGCACGCTCCCGGCCACCGCAGCCTCAACCAGCTGGGCTCCGGTGATCCTTCCTCCTCAGCCTTCCAAGTAGCTAGAATTACAGGTACACGCTACCACGCCTGGCTAATTTTTGATTTATTGTAGAGATGAGGTCTCACTAAGTTACCCAGGTGGGTCATGACAATCATCAAAATTAAGCAGAGGATCAACAGGGTCAGCTTCATGCCTTACAATGATAACTAGCAGAGATTAGAGGCAGAGAAATAGACCAGTTAAAAATATTTATCAATCAGCTGGGCTCGGTGGCTCAGCCTGTAATCCCAGCACTTTGGGAGGCTGAGGTGAGTGGATTGCCTGAACCCACGGGTTTGAGACCCGCCCAGGCAACTTGGCAAGACCTCATCCCTACAATAAATCAAAAAATTAGCCAGGCGTGGTAGTGCGCGCCTGTAGTTCTGGCTACTTGGAAGGCTGAGGCGGAAAGATTGCGGGAGCCCAGCGGGTTGAGGCTGTGGTGGCCGGGAGCGTGCCACTGCACTCCAGTCTGGGCAACGGAGTGAGACTCCAACTCAAAAAAAAAAAAAAAAAAATTATCAATCAAAATAAAAAATGCACCTAAGATTGGCCGCAATTCCACTTCCAGGAATATCCTACCCATATAATTACATGTTTTAAGCAGCTTAGATACTGAGGTGGTTTATAGCAACATCGGTTATAATGGCAGAAGATTGGAAACCACCTAGATATCCATCAATTCTGCACCCATAGTTAAATACAATGCACATGCACAGAATGTAGGGCTTTATGTACAGAAACGGAACAACCTCCCAGGTACTCTCAGTTGATGCTAAGGTACCAGATGGACAGTGTGGGCTGTTGCTGTGTGAATTAAAAAGGGGCAAAGATAGTGGACAGCCAGCCCTCCATGTCTGTGGTCTCTGCATCCATGGACCTAACCAAACGGAGATACTCAAAAAATTTTCATGAACTGAACACGAACAGATATTTCCTTGTCGTCAGTTCCTAAACAATAGGTAGGTACACAGCATTTACGTTGTATTAGGTATTACACACAATCTAGAAATGAGAATGTGTGTAGGTTCTATGCACCCACAAGCGTCCTAGAACCAACCTCCCAGGGATACTCAGGGACATCTGAACACAAGAAACTGATTAATTGCCTGGGTGGCTGGAGACAGGTGGAAGGGAGTCTTTACACCACGTGCGTGTCTTACACCAAAAATAATTATTTCTAAAAGATTGTGCAAGTTTGTCTAAGATAGCCTCATATGAGGCAGCAGGAACGAAGTGAATATTTGAAACTGAAAGCTATCCACCACACAAGCATCTCTTTAGTGAGGGAACACTCAATCCCACCCCCTTAGTGGCCAACAGACAGCAAGCTCACCCTTAGCTTGGCTTTTGGACACCGAGGGGGTGGAATTAAAGTGGAACAGGGTGTCCTCGTTCTCCCCTTTCTAGACCGTAGCTACCTCCTCCGACATTTGTGTCTTTTTTTTTTTTTTTTTTGAGTTGGAGTCTCTGTCGCCCAGAGTTCAGTGGCCGCTCCCGGCCACCGCGGCCTCGACCTGCTGGGCTCTGGCAATCCTTCCGCCTCAGCCTTCCGAGTAGCCGGAATTACAGGCACGCGCTACCACGCCCAGCTGATTTTTTGATTTATTGTAGAGATGAGGGCTCGCTGCCCAGGCGGGTTTTGAACCCGCGGGCTCAGGCAATCCACTCACCTCAGCCTCCCAAAGGCGCGGGATTGCAGGCTGAGCCACCGAGCCGGGCTGTCTCTTTTTTTGAGTTGGAGTCTCACTCCATCACCCAGGCTGGAGGGCAGGGGCATGCTCACGGCCACCGCGGCCTCGACCTCCTAAACTCAGGCGATCCTTCCGCCTCAGCCTTCCAAGAGCTGGCACCATAGGCGCGCGTCACACGCCCGACTATTGATTTATTGCAGAGATGAGGTCTCCCCAAGATGCCCAGGCTAGTCTCCAACCCCTGGTCTCAGGCAATTCTCTCGCCTCGCCTCCCAAAGTGCTGAGATTACAGGCATGAGTCGCCGCGCCGGCCGCCATTTGTCTCAGTGGCCTGTGCGACCACGGGAATGCACTGGGTGAGGCTGCCGTCGCCGTGGGGAGACCGCGGCGGCTCACACGGCCTCCCACACCTCGGGGAAGGGCAGGACCCATCGCATGCGTCCCTCCGCGCCGCCTACATGAGGAGCGGGCCGGCAGGCGGCAGGCGAGGCCCGCACCCGGCACAGCGTCCCGCCAGCTCCCGGCCTCTTCCGAGGCTCTCGGTCCCCGCTTCCGCGGGTCCAGCCCTGATGTCCTCCTCGGCCCGCGTAGGGTTTCTTGCCGCCCCGTCTGCCCGACTGGACGGCGACGGGGCTGTGCCGCCGACTCTCAGGCCCCGCCGGCCTTGCGGGGAGCAGGGCTCGGGCTCGCGAGGGAGCGCCAGGCCCGGGCGACGCGGCCACGGGAACTTTGGCCTAGTGCTTCTCCCGGTTTCCAGCGAGGCCCCGCGACGGCGCCACGTCCGGAAGTCCCCCGGGAGCCGCGGCCCCGAAACCCCGCCCCCGCCGCGCGGCATCCTGGACTAGGGCCCGCCCGGAAGCCCCGCCCACGCGGACTCCCGGCCCGGCTCACGCGCTTACCTTGTGCGGGGCGGGACGAGGCGAGGGGAGGGACCCGCAGCGACGCGGTGTCGTCATAAAACCGCGACCAGACAGGCGGCGCCATCTTCGAACTTAGACTTCCGGAAGGACTTGGGCGAGGGTGAGTGTCCGCCGCCGCGGGGTGTGGGGCCGCGGTCGCTCCTCCCGCCCCTCGCCGCGGCGCCGAGGCTGGGGACCCGCTCCGGGCCGCGCGTTCCCCGCCGCAGCGGCGCCCCTGCCCCGCACTCCTCGCCACCCCCTGCGCCCGCCTCCCCGGGCCGCCGAGCGCCCGCCTCTGAGCCGGTGCCGCTCGCTCCTCGCGCGGCCGCCCGCCGCGCCCCGTCGTCGCGGAGGGCCCGCGGGACCTTCGGTGCCGGGAGAGCCGACTCCGTGCCCGTCGACCGGGCTGCGGAAGGGCGGGGCGTCCGGGCCTGAGCGCCGAGCCTCTGCTCCGACGAGGCTCCCCAGTCCGGGCTGCTGCCACCCGCGCTGCGACCCCGTCGGCGAGGCCGCGGCCGGCCATGCCCCCGCCCGGTCTTTGCTGCGGAGGGCAGAGGCGGCGACTCACTACCGCCTGAGGCAACTCGCGGGTCGGAGGGTGGAGGGCCGGCCTCCCGCGGGGGTCTTGCCCCACGCCGTCCGTCCCATTTTGCGTTTTTTCCTGTCCGTGGCACGCTCCTCGGGCCGTCTCTCTCTCGTTCCGAGTCGGAGATTCTGGCCCGGGCTGGAGGGCAGCGGCACGCTCGCAGCCGCCGCAACCTCCGCCACTGGGCTCGGGCTATCTTCCCTCTCAAGCCTTCCGAGCAGCCGGAACTACAGGCGCGCGCCACCATGCCCGGCTAATTCGTCTCGCCAAGTTGCCCGGGCGGGTCTCCAACCCCTGGGCTCAGGCAGTTCTCTCACCTCGGCCTCCAAAGTGCTGAGATTACAAGCGTGAGCCGCCGTGCTCGGCCGGCATCTCTCTCTTTTTATTTGAGTCGGAGTCTCTGTGCCCAGACTGGAGTGCAGGAGAACGCTCACGGCCACCCAGCCTCAACCTGCTGGTCTCAGGCGGTCCTTCCCACTCGGCCTTCCAAGTAGCTGGAACTATAAGCATGAACCACCACGCCAGGCTAATTTTTTGATTTGTTGTGGAGATGAGGTCTCATCAAGTTACCATACTGATCTCGAACCCCTGGACTCAGGAAGTCCTCTCGCTTCTGCCTCCTAGGGATTACAGGCGTGAGCTACCGCGCCAGCCATTTTTTTCCTTGTTAGTTTGTTATTTAATAATAGGATGGGAGTCTCGCTATGTTGTCCTGGGCTGATCTCAAACTCCTGGCCCCAAGCGATCCTCCCACCTTGGCTTCCCAGGGTGCTGAATTGCAAACGTGAACCACGGAGCTCGGCCAGTAGATTTTTTTTTTTTTTTCCAGTTGGAGTGTTACTCTGTCACCCAGACTGGAGTGCAGTGGTCGCTCCCGGCCACCGCAGCCTCGACCTGCTGGGCTCCGGCGATCCTTCCGCCTCTGCCTCCCAAGTAGCTGGAACTACAGGCGCGCTCTACCATGCCCGGCTCTTTTTTTTGACTTATTGTAGAGATGAGGTCTCTCCAGGTTGCCCAGGAGGGTCTTGAACTCGCTGGCTCAGGCATTCCACTCACCTCAGCCTCCCAAAGCTCTGGGATTACAGGCGGAGGCACCGAGCCCGGCTTAGATTTCTTTACATTTATTTATTTTTAAAGTAAAATGTGGTGGAGCATGGTGGCTCACGCCTGTAATCCCAGCACTTTGGGAAGTGGAGGCGAGAGGATTGTCTAAGTCCGTGGCTTTGAGACCAGCCTGGGCAACATGGGGAGGCCTTGTCTCTACAATAAATAAAAAGTTAGCCAGACGTGGTAACGCACATCTGTAGTTCCAGTTACTTTGAAGGCTGAGGCCGGAGGATCACTGAAACTCAGCAGGTTAAAGCTGTGGTGGCCGTGAGTGTGCCACTGCACTCCAGCCTGAGCAATAGGGTGAGACTCCAACTCAAAGAAAATAAAATAAGGTAAAATGAGCTGGGCTCGGTGGCTCAGCCTGTAATCCGTGCCTTGGGAGGCTGAGGTGAGTGGATTGCCTGAGTCTGCGGGTTCGAGACCCACCTGGGCAACTTGGTGAGACCTCATCTCTACAATAAAAAAATAAAAAAAAATCCACTGGGCATGGTAGTACACACCTGTAATTCTGGCTACTCGGAAGGCTGAGGCAGAAGGATCGCTGGAGCCCAGCAGGTTGAGGCTGCGGTGGCCGGGAGCAGCCACTGCAATCCAGTGTGGGCGACAGAGTGAGACTCCAACTCAAAAAAAAAAAAAAAAAAAAAAAAAGGCAAAATGCATTAATTCCACACTTGAGGTGCATTGCTGTCTCATTATTTTTCCTTGGTTGAGGAGGCCGAGGCCGGGGTGGCAACCTGGAGCAGCAAGGGAACCAGCCAGGTTGGGGTGCAGATGTAAGATTTTATGTACAGATTGAGTAGTCATCCTTTACTGTGTGAAGTTTTTAGTACAGAATCATAAATGGAAATTTACCACCACACCCTGTAGCTGACCACCAAGAGAAGCGAATCCTTAAGGGATTCTGTCAGTGAAGGTTAAAGGTTAATTATTGTACTTAACCAAGTTTGGATTCAACAGTGAATCAGCACTGGGTATGGTGGCTCACTCCTGTCATCCCAGCACTTTGGGAGGCGGAGGCAAGAGGGTTGCTTGAGCCCAGGGGTTCAAACCAGGGTGGGCAACATGGCGGTACCTCATCTTTACAATAAATAAAAAAGCCAGCCGAATGTGGTGGCGGATGCCTGTGGTTCCAGCTACTTGGAAGACTGAGGCAGAAGGATCACCTAAGCCCAGTAGGTTGAGGCTGCGGTGGCCATGAGCCTGCCACTGCACTGCAGCCTGGGAGACAGAGTGAGACTTGAACTCAAAAAAAAAAAAACAAGCAAACAAAACAGTGCATTAGGGAGGATGTCTGTCTTTTTTTTTTTTTTCTGAGTTAGAGTCTCACTCTGTCGCTCAGACTGGAGTGCAGTGGCCGCTCCCAGCTACTGCAGCCTCCACCCACTGGGCTTCGGCGATCTTTCCGCCTCAGCCTTCCAAGTAGCCGGAACTACAGGCGTGCACTACCACGCCTGGCTAATTTTTTGATTTATTGTAGAGATGAGGGCTTGCCAAGTTGCCCAGGTGGGTCTCGAACCTGCGGGCTCAGGCAATCCGCTCACCTCCGCCTTCCAAAGCGCTGGGATTACAGGCTGAGCCACTGAGCCCGGCCGAGGATCTCTATCTTATGAAACCCTTAGGGAAGATAAATATGAAACAGATAACCATGTCTCTTATACATAAAAATTCTAGACCAGACTCAGTGGCTCAGACTAATCCCAGCACTTTGGGCAGCCGAGGTGAGTGGATTGCCTGAGCCCGCGGATTAGAGACCAGCTTGGGCATCTTGGCATGACCTTATCTCTACAAAAATAAAAAAATGAACTGGGCGTGATAGTGTGCACCTGTAGTTCCGGCTACTCGGAAGGCTGAGGTGGAAGGATCACTTGCCAAGTTGCCCAGCCGGTTGAGGCTGCAGTGGTCGTGAGTGTGTCACTGCCCTCTAGCCTGGGGAACAGTGAGACACCAACTCAAAAATGAACAAACAAAAGAAATACAGGCAAATTATATGTACAGGCAATACATAATAGACATAGATTTCCAACACGTAGGAAGAAGTTGCAAACCTCAATATTATTGGGACAGTACAAATAAATACACTGAGGAAGAATTATTTCACCCATCAGATTGGCAAAAATTTAAAAGATTGGCAAGGTTATGATAAAATGGATACTGATACTCAGTTGGTGGGAGTATAAATAGCTTTCATTTCATGTCCAGGTGATTATTTTAGAAAAAAAAATTATTTATTTTTGAATTGGAGTCACTCTGTCCCCCAGGCTGGAATGCAGTGGTACCCTCAGGCCACCACAGCTTCAACCTGCTGGGCTCAGGTGATCCTTCCGCCTCAGCCTTCCAAGTAGCTGGAACTACAGGCACATACCACCACGCCCAGCTAATTTTTGTTTTATTGTAGAGATGAGGTCTCAGCCAAGTTGCCCAGGCTCATCTTGAACCTCTGGACTCAGGGAATCCACTCACCTCGGCCTCCCAAAGTGCTGGGATTACAGGCTGAACTACCAAGCCCAGCCCTAATTGATTGTTATTGGAGATTTATATTAGAATATTTATTGCAGTATTGTTTGTAACAGTATTGTAATTCAACTGTTAAATTAAATGGGGATTGTGTAATTCCATGGAACATCATACAGAAACTAGGAGGCATGAGATAAATGTATGAGTACCAATTAAGTAAATCCTTAAAACATTCAGAAGTTCACTCCACTATCTCTACTTAGTAGCTTCCTGTGTTAGCTGACATTCTTCCTTTCCTCTATAAATGCTGGAAGCTTGTAGGTTTTTCTCATAGGTCTGATCACTCTGCTCCCACTAGTTGTGTTGGATACTTGCCGTGAGTCTATGTATTGATTTCCACCACCCCCCCACCCAGAGATGGGATCTCGCTCTGCTGCCCAGGCTGGAGTGCAGTGGCACGATCTCAGCTCACTGCAGCCTTGAACTCCTGGGCTCAAGTGATCCTCCCACCTCAACCTCCCAAGTAACTGGGACTATAGGCACATGCCACCATGCCTGACTAATTTTCTTTCTTTTTTTTTTCCCCCTTGGAAATGGAGTCTTGCTATGTTGCCCAGGCTCCCACCTTAATTTTTTGTCAGTTTGTCTTTATGTAAATATTATATATTTAAACTTTAAAGAAATTTTAGTATAAAAGAGTTATTGTTACTATTAAAACTAAGTTGAAAAATGATGGATACCTGGGTTTTTGTTTTGTATTTTATATCAAATAAAACTTTTGTTAAAGCAGTTCTACCGGCTGTGCATACTTAGACATGCATGGCCTAATCTTTGGGGGAAAAAAAAAATTATAAAAAAGAAAAGAAAGCAAATTAAGTTGAGTGCGTTGGAAAGACAAGGAGATGAGTTTGCAAACAAAAAAGCCACCAAATAGATGTGAGTGAGACAACTAAAAAATTGATGAAAATTTGTAAAGCTCTGGCCAGATGCAGTGGCCTATGCCTGTAATCCTGGCACCTTGGGAGGTAGTGGCAAGAGGATTGCCTGAGCCTAGAGGTTCAAGACCAGCCTGGGCAACTTGGTGAAACCTCATCTCCACAATAAGAATAATAATAAGCTGGACATGGTGATATGCACCTGTAGTCCCAGCTACTGGGAAGGCTGAGGTGGAGGGATCGCCTGAACTAGCAAGTTGAGGCTGTGGTAGACATGAGCATGCCACTGCACTCCAGCCTGTGTGACAGTGAGACTCCAACTAAAAAAAAAAAAAAATTCGCTTGAGAAGCTATTTAAGAGCAGTAACCTTCCAGAGTTTTACTTTTTTTTTTTTCTTCAGTTGGAGTCTCACTCTCACTCAGGCTGGAGTGCAGCGGCACGCTTATGGCCACCGCAGCCTTGATTTGCTGAGTGCAGGTGATCCTTCTGCCTTACCCTCCTAAGTAGCTGGAGTTTCAGGCATGTGCCACCACACCTAATTTTTTGATTGATTGTAGAGACACGGTCTTGCCAAGTTGCCCAGGCTGGTCTCAAACCTGTAGGCTCCCAGTCCTCTCAAATCGGCCTCCCAGAGTGCTAGAATTATAAGTGTGAGCCACTGCACTTGGCCTTTTTTTTCCTTTTTTGAGTCTGAGTCTCACTCTTTCACTCAGGCTGGAGTGCAGAGGCATGCTGCTCACAGCCACCATAGCCTTGACCTGCTGGGCTCAGGCAATCCTTCTGCCTCAGCTTTCCAAGTAGCTGGAACTACAGGCGTGTGCTACCACACCCAGCTAATTTTTTGATTCATTTGTAGAGATGAAGTGCCACCAAGTTGCCCAGGCTGGTCTCAAACTCTAGGCTTGGGCAATCCTCTCACCTCAGCCTCCCAAAGTGCTGGGATGACAGGTTTGAGCCACTGTACCCGGCCAAGAAAAGAGTAGTATGCTGAGAAGGCAAGTTACAAAAGGCTGAAAAGTGTCCATTGGATTAGTAACAGTGGTGACTGTCACTAATGAGCTTCAGTTATGCATTGAGGGGACAATGTACTTGTTAGGATGGAGCAGGAAAATGAAGTATTGAGTGCAGGCAACTCTTGCATAAGTTTGACTGAGAGAGGTGAGGAATATGGGTGAAGGATAGTTGTACGTGAGGATGAGAAGCATTTAGGTGCTGTGTGGAAAAGATCAAACAATACCTCGAGTTCCCGGAGGAGGTGAGAAAAGGGTGAGAACACAAAGAGAAGGTTTGGTCTCAGTGGATCCCCTGCGTATTCACTTCTTGGGCGAGAAATGGAGCATTTCCCGTCTAATGGCTGGCTTTGGTTTTGTTTTGGAGTTAAAAGCAGAGTCATCTGCAGAGAAACAGGGGATCCGAGATTGGAGAAGTGAGCATGTGGGGTGACCAGAGGTGAGGTGGCCCGTGCTTGGCTACTTAGGTGCACAGTTGGAGAGCAGGTGGTTGGACCCATCCAGGGCTCCAGCTTCGACAGGCCATGGAGCAGAAAGATAAAAAGAAGTCATTAGGAATCTGATGGAAGTGAAGGACTCAGAACTGGATGAGATGCAGTTGATATAGGGAGAAATTGGTCAAGGGGTGGTGGCTTGTCATGGCGTAGAGCCTAGCAGTTGTAGCCAGCAGTCCAGTGCAGTAGTGGGAGGTTGGCTAGTGGGATGTCTTCATGGTGCCGGAGGGTACAAGGTTTGGGGTGGTGGTAGGTCCAGGAAGTGCCCTTGGAGTAAGTGGCAGTGGTTTAGCAGAATGTTCTGAGGAGCAAGTTTTTCCAAGAGGTTTTCATTGGTCTGCAAGTGGAAATGGAGAGGAATTGCCAGGAGACGGTACTGTTTTTGCCCCAAGGTAAGTGGGATGTGCGTGAATGAGCAGCCTTCACTTGAGAATCTGGGAAATTTCATTTCCTGGGATTTTTTGCATTCAAGATTCTGAATGTGATTTAGTTACCTTTTTTTTTTTGTCCTTTTGTGTGTGAATATGATATAGGTTTAGCACTCCAGATGTCTCTTGGAGAACTCGAATTTGAAGCCAGGTTTAGAGAGGAGAGAGGCAGGCCCGGAGGCACGTTTTGCTGGGGCAGATTGTGGCAGTGGTGCCATTCTGGATCTGGGGCCCAAGAAGTGGCTTCCCTGTGGAGTAAAGTCCCTTTCTGGTTACTACAGAGGCAACTTGCTCCTGGACCGTGAGTGGCGTCAGGGCTTCCCACTGTGGTATGTGGTTCTGTAAGAGCAACTTCCCAACCTGACAAGCACTCGATTCTCAGCCTTTTCCCCCCTGCCCTCCCAGTGTTCACGTAGGCAGGTGTTTCCACTTGAGTGTGCCTCAGAATCCCCTGACGGGCTTCTTAAAACGGAAAGTGCTCACCCTATTCAGAGCTTCTGGCTCCATAGGTCTGGGTAGAACTGGAATTTTGCTTTTTAACAAATTTGCAGGTGATACTGATGCTGTTGTTTCTGGGACCATACTTTGAGAACCACAGGTGGGAACCACTGAATGCCCTGCAGTGAATTCCTCTCTGCTTGAGCTGACTAGAGAGGGTTCTGGTCCGTGTGATCCTCGAGGTGTAGAGGGCAGTGATTGATTAATTTCTTCTCCTTACCTACTTGATGTGTCAATAACTAAAAGATGTTGTTGTACTTCGTTAAGATTTTGCTTTAAGGCCGGGCTCAGTGGCTCAGCCTGTAATCCCAGCACTTTGGGAGGCCGAGGTGAGTAGATTGCCTGAGCCCGTGGGTTCAAGACCCACCTGGGCAACTTGACGAGACCTCATCTCTATAGTAAATAAAAAATTAGCTGGGCGTGGTAGCACGCGCCTGTAGTTCCAGCTACTTGGAAAGCTGAGGTGGAAGGATTGCCGGAGCCCAGCAGGTCAAGGCTGCGGTGACTGGGAGCGGCCATTGCACTCCAGTTTGGGTGACAGAGTGAGACGCCAACTCAAAAAAAAAAAAGAGAAAGATTTTGCTTTGTATAATGAATGCTGTTATTTGTTATCTGAAGGATCGTGATAATATATCTTTTATATGATTTGAAATTATTATACTTTCCCTTGTAGTTATATTTAATATTTTCCCCTGAATTCAACTTTGCTATTATCATCACAAGTCTTACTTTCTTTTTTTTTTTTTTTTCCTTGAGTTGGAGTTTCACTGACACCCAGACTGGAGTGCAGTGGCATGCTCATGACTACTGCAGCCTCAACCTTATGGGCTCAGATGACCCTTCCGCCTCAGCCTTCCAAGTAGCTGGAACTACAAGCACATGCCACTGCACCCAACTAATTTTTTGTAGAGACAGAGTCTCTCCATGTTGCCCACACTAGTCTCAAACCCCTGGACTTAGGCAGTCCTCTCACCTCAGCCTCCTAAAGTGCTGAGATTACAGGTGTGAGCCACTGCTCCTGGCCCAAAGTCCTGCTTTCTTTTTGCTTACATTTGTCTTGTATATTTTCAGCCTTTTGAGTTCCTTTGTTTTAGATGTCTTTTTTTTTTTTAAAGCAGGATTTATTGGGAGGACAGAAAAGCTCCCACAGTGAGAGGAGAGGGTTGCCCTTTGTTTTAGATGTCTCTTAACAATTATATAGTTTTTTGGCTTTTTTTTTTTTTTGAGTTGGAGTCTCACTCTTGTCACCCAGGCTAGAATGCAGTGGCACCCTCACGGCCACCACAGCCTCCACCTGCTAGGGTCAGGCGATCCTTCCACCTCAACCTTCCAAGTAGCTGGAACTACAGACGTGTGCCACCACGCCCAGCTACTTTTTTTTATTTATTGTAGAGATGAGGTCTCACCATGTTGCCCAGGCTGGTCTCGAACCCGTGGGCTCAGGCAGTCCTCTTGCCTCCGCTTCCCAAAGTGCTGGTATTATGAATGTGAGCCACTGTGCCCAGCTGAGAACTTTTTTCATGGGGAAACCAAAGGTTGTTCGGGCAAGATCAGGTAACCAGGGAAGGTGTGGCATGGGGGGGGGTGGTCATGCGTTTTTGCAAAAACTGCTGAACACGGTGCAGTGTGGACACGTTTGCTGGTAAATCACCCTTCATGAAATGGGCAAACGTGTTAAAAGAATCTCCATTAAAAAATTCATTGGGCCAGGCTCAGTGGCTCAGCCTGTGATCCTAGCACTTGGGGAGGCTGAAGTGAGAGGATTGTCTGAGCCCAGGGGTTCAAGATCAGCCTGGGCAACTTTGTGAGACCTCATCGCTACAGTAAATCACAAAAACTATCCAGGTGTGGTAACATGTGTCTGTAGTTCCAGCTACTTGGAAGGCTGAAGCGGAAGGATCACCTGAGCCCAGCAGGTTGAGGCTGGGGTGGGGTGGCTGTGAGTGTGTCACTGCACTCCAGCCTAGGCAACAAAGTGAGACTCCAACTCAAAAAAAAAAATAGGCTGGGCACAGTGGCTCAAGCCTGTAATCCCAGCACTTTGGGAGGCCGAAATGAGGGGATTGTCTGAGCCTACAGGTTTGAAACCATCTTGGGCAACTTGGCAAGAGCTCGTCAATGAATCAAAAATTAGCTGGGCATGGTAGCGCACGCCTGTAGTTCTGTCTACTTGGAAGGTTGAGATGGAAGGATCGCCAGAGCCCAACAGGTCAACACTGGGGTGTCGTGAGCATACCACTGCACTCCAGCTTGAACGACAGAGTGAGACTTCAACTAAAAAAAAAAAAAAAAAATTCACCGAAGCCAAATGCAGCCTCTCACAACAATGCTAACTGTTACACTGATGCTAGTGGGTTCCTAGAACACTTAGCTAGCCAGGGAAACCTGTACTACTAGGGGCCCACCCTCCAAAAAAAATTCCATTTTGGGGGGGGGGTCTGCCTCAGATGCTGTTTTTAGTTCTACTGAACATCTAAATGGTAATAACAAACCTGTATTTTCCAGTTTATCAATCGTAGAAGCAAAATTAGGATACCACTTTTTTTTTGACTGAGCGCCATGGCTCACACCTTTAATCCCAGCACTTTTGGAAGCCAAGGTGAGAGGACTGCCTGAGACCACAGGTAGGAGACCAGCCCGGGCAATTTGGTGAGACCTCATCTCTACAATAAATCAAGAAAAAAAATTAGCCGGGCATCGTGGCGTATGTCTATAGTTCCAGCTATTTAGAAGGCTGCTGCAGAAGGATCACCTGAGCCCAGCAGGTCGAGGCTGTGGTGTCTGGGAGCATGCACTCCAACTTGGGCGACAGATTCTGACTCAAAACAAAAAAAGGATACTATAAAGTCTACTATAAAGACTGATAGTTTTACATGTTGGGATTTTAAAATTTTTAATTTAGAATCTATTTTATAGACTCTAGTTACCACGGTTATTTAAACACAGTTTGTGTTCCATTGGGTTAAATGCTGACTACCAACCTTTTTATACCACAACTGTGCCATTAGAAAATAATAATATATTAAGGGGAGGGGTTGCACACCTCATTAACAAGGGTGCCTGCATAATGAACATTTGTATACCTAACCCTGAATTATACCTCACCACATCTTTAGAATAAAAAATTAAAAATATATATTGACTGAGCTCTGTGGCTCAGCCTATAATCTCAGCACTTTGGGAGGCCAAGGCGAGTGGATTGCCTGAGCCCACAGGTTTGAGATCAGCCCGGGCAACTTTGTGAGACCTCATTTCTACAATAAATCAAAAAGTTAGCCAGGTGCGGTAACACATGCGTATAGTTCTGGCTACTCGGAAGGCTGAGGCGGAAGGATCACTGGAGCCCAGCAGGTCGATGCTGTGGTGGCCGTGAGTATGCCACTGCACTCCAGCCCGGGCAATGGAGTGAGACATCAACTCAAAAAAAAAAAAAAGTGTGTGTGTATGTATGTATATATGATTTTAGTTGAGGTCTCACTTCGCCCAGGCTGGAGTGCAGTGGCACGACCCTGTCTCACTATAGTCTTGAACTCTTGGGCTCAGGTGATCGTTCCACCTTAGCCTCCCTAATAGCTAGGGCTACAGACACACATCAACATATCTGGCTAGTTTTTTGATTTTTTTTATAGAGATGAGGTCTTACTATGTTGCCCAGGCTGGTCTTGAATTCCTGGGCTCAAGCAATCCTCCTGCCTTGGTCTCCCAAAGTGCTGGGATTACAGGTGCGAGCCACTGCATCCAGCTAGAAAATTTGATATATTGACTTATCTTTCTGGGGCTAAATTGGATCTTCAACTGGATTTTTGTTTTCAGTAAGGGTACATAAGTGTGGTAATTTCTAGAAACTTGCCTATTCAGAATGTCATTCTGTTGTCTTTACATGAATGACATCCTACTTAGGTAAGAAATCTCTGACCCTCTTTAAGTGTTCCTCTGTCTTCTGGTATCAGGTGTTTTTCAGAACTCTGAGACTAGCCTGGTTTTAATTTGTAAGAGACATGTTTTATCTGCTGAGATGTTTGTGGGTGTTGGTGGCTTTTACAATTTTATATTTTCACACAAGTGTTTTTGGTTTTGGTGAGTCCTTATTGATTTTGTTTTCCTTTTATACACTAAGATCTATAGACAGAGATATTCTTTAATTTAAGAAAATTTTATTTTATTATTATTATTATTTTTAGTTGGACTGCGCTCTGTCACCTGGCTGTAGAGATGCGCTCTCACCAAGTTGCCCAGGCTGGTCTCGAACCCACGGGCTCAGTCAGTCCTCTCACCTCGACCTCCCAAAGTGCTGGGATTATAGGTGTGAGCCATGGCGCACAGCCCAGAAAAGATTTTTGGGTTTTTTGTTTGAGTTGGAGTTTCACTTTTTCGCCCAGGCTGGAGTGCAGTGGCACACTCCCATCCACCACAGCCTTGACCTACTGGGCTCAGGTGATCCATCCACCACAGCCTTCCAAGTAGCTAGAACTATAGGCATGCACCACACGCCCAGCTGATTTTTCTTGATTTATTGTAGAAATGAGGTCTCACCAAGTTGTTCAGGCTAGTCTCAAACCCCTGGGCTCAGGCAGTCCTTTTGCCTCAGCCTCCCGAAGTGCTGGGATTATAGGTGTGAGCCACCATGCTGGGCCCCAGAAAAGTTTCAAAATACTATTTATTTCAGGAACTTTTTGCCTGCATTTTTTGAAGTTTTTTCTGCTTCTGCTTTTCTGCTCTCTCATTTAAGAATATCAATTGTGTGCTAGTGTCATTTGCATTTGCTATCTGTCTTGTCATCTTCTCATCACTTTTTTCTCTTTGCATTCTCTGTGAATGTTCTCGTATCTGATTCTCTTTTTGGCCGTATAGTTTCTACTTGTTGCTTCTCCTGTGGTTTCATGTCTGTGATTTATTCTTTTGCTCGGTTTCTTTCCTTGTGACTGCCAGCTCACCTTTCACCTTGCCATTGTCTTCTCTCTTCTTTGTTCTCTTGTTTTGTGGTGTCACAGTCCATTTTGTGCTGCTACAACAGAATATCTGAGACTGGGCAATGTATAATGAACAGAAATTTATTTCTCACAGTTTTGGAGGCTGGGAAGTCGAGATCAAGGGGCCGCATCTGGCAAGAGCCTCTCACTGTGTCATCCCATGGCAGAAGGCAGAGAGCAGCCAAACAAGAGGCGGGCAGACTCACCCCTTGATGATGGCGCCAGCCCCCCGTCGTGGCCTGATCGTCTCTTAGAGGTCCCGCCTCCTCATACTGTTACGGTGGCAGTTACACCTCAGCATAAGTTTCGGAGGGGACAAGCATTCACACCATACACTTGGACTTTACTGTCCCTGGGTGTCTTTGTTGGGAAGTGGCTTCTGTTTTCTGGATCAGTTCTTCAAAAGGGTACTTCTCATCTTGTGGCTGTTGTGTTCTTCTTCCGGTACTATGCAGAGGTCTCATGTTGGATCCCTTTTGCTTACTCCTGATTTGACTGGGGTGGTTCTGTCTGGGCTGGCCTGTTTACCAAGAAACTGCATAGGTGGGTTTTTCACTGGCTTCTGTTTGTTTGCCTGGCACTGCTGTGCGCCATATTGTATCCTTAGCAGTGAGTTATATTGTATCCTCAGCAGGAGTTAGAGGGTTGGCCATTGTTTAAAATCTGTTAGACTATAGCTTCTTCAAGGGAGACAGCTGGGAGCTTTTGTGTGTTTCTTATGGAAGGTGTATTAGCATACTTTTCCACTGAGTCTGATGAATTCTTTATCCTCAGGGCATGTACAGATCTATGTGGGGTTCCCTCCTGGGATCTGAACTGTTTCTCTCCCATTGTCACAGACAAACAGGTTATTCTGGCCAAAAACTGGGCCCTTATGGAGTTCTGTGTTGCTTAGGTGTTTGCTTTGGTGGTCAGTGTTTTATCTGTTTACGTTGATTTATGGTTGCACAGCTGATGTTGCTAGTTTTGAAGAAAATGAAGATTTGTGGCAGCTTAGTCTATCCTATATGTGATGGAATGTTCCTTAATTGTCTCATAGCCTACCCACCTCCCCCATCCAGCAAAACATTGATGGCAGGGCACCAGAGAATGCTTTTTTTTTTTTTTTTTTTTTTTAAGATTTAGGGGCCAAAGCAGGAGGATTGCTTAAGCCCAGGAGATCAAGACCAGCCTGGGCAACATAACAAGACCTTGTGCCTACAAAAAATTTAAAAGTTAGCAGAGCATGGTGGTGCATGCTTATAACCCCAGCTATTCGGGAGGCTGAGGTGGAAGGATCATCTGAACCCAGGAGGTCAAGGCTGCTGTGAGCCATGATTGTGCCACTGCACTCCAGCCTGGACAACAGAGTAAGACTCCAACTCAAGAAAGATTTAGGGGGTGCATGTGCAGACTTGTTACATAGGTATATTGCATGAGGGTAAGGTATGGGCTTCTATTTGCCCTGTTGCCCAAATAGTGACCATGGTACCCCATAGCACTGGCCTTTCAACCCAGGGTCCCCTAGTGCCCTCCCCCACTTATGCCACAGCTCCTGGTATCTGTTCTCATCTTTATGTCCTTGTGTACCCTTTGTTTAGCTGCCACTTACAAGTAATAGTTGGTGTTTAGGTTCCTGTTTCTGGGTTAATTTGCTAGAATAATGGCCTCCAGTTGCATCCATGTTGCTGCAGAAGAGAAGATTGTGTTCTTTTTTATGGCTGCGTAATATTCTGTGGTGTGTATAAGCCACATTTTCTTTATCCAATGTTTTATTCCAAGAATTTTGGTTAGTTTCTGTTTTCTTAGTCTTTTTTTTTTTTTTTGAGTAGGAGTGCCCAGGCTGGAGTGCAATGGTACACTCATGGCTGGCCTCAGGTGATCCTTCTGCCTCAGCCTCCCAAGTAGCTGAAACTACAGGTGTGCACCACCATGCCCAGTTAAAAAATTTTTTTTTTTAAATTATGGAGAGGAGGTCTCACCAGGTTGCCCAGGCTGGTCTTGAACCCCTGGACTTGCGCAATCCTCTCGCCCCCACTTCCCAAAGCGCTGGGATTACAGGATGAGCCACCACGCCTGGCTATCCAGTCCACTGTTGATGGGCACCTAGGTTTGTTCTATGACTTTGCTATTATGAATAGTGCTGTGGTGAACATAGGGGTGCGAGTGTCTTTTTGGTAGAAGGATTTATGCTTTTTGGGGTAGACTCCCAGAAGTGGGATTGCTGGGTCAAATGGTAAACCTATTTTTAGCTCTCTGAGAAATCTCCAAAGTGCTTTCCATAGGAGACTGAACTAGCTTACATCCCCACCAGCAGCATATGAACTTTCCCTTTTCTTTCTTTTTTTTGGAGTCAGAGTCTCACTCTGTTACCCAGAGTGGAGTGCAGTGGCACACTCACGGCCACCGCAACCTTGACATGCTGGTATCTGGCGATCCTTCTGCTTCAGCCTTCCAAGTAGCTGGAACTACAAGCGTGTGCCACCACACCCAGCTAATTTTTTAAAAAATTTATTATAGAGATGAGGTCTTGCCAAGTTGCCCAGGCTGGTCTCAAATCCCTGGACTAAGACAGTCCTCTTGCCTCCACCTCCCAAAGTGCTGGAACTGGGATTACAGGTGAGCCACCGCATCTGGCTATCCAGTCCACTGTTGATGGACACTTAGTTGGTTCCATGACCTTGCTGTTGTGCAGGCGTGTGCCACCACGCCCAGCTAATTTTTTTGATTTACTGTAGAGATGAGTTCTTACCATGTTGCCCAGGCTGGTCTTGAACCCTTGGGCTTAAGTAATCCTGTTGTCTCCGCCTCCCAAAGTGCTGGGAATACAGGTGTGAGCCACTGCGCCTGGCTGTGTTTTTGCTTTTTAATAATAGCCATTCTGACTGGTATCAGGTGCTCTCTTATTGTGGTTTGATTTGCATTTCTCTGTTGAATAGTGATGTTGAACATTTTTTCATGTTTGTTGGCTGCTTATATGCCTTTTGAGAAGTGTCTGTGTCCGTGTTCATTTTTTAATGAATATTATTTTTTTTCTTGTCAGTTTGTTTAAGTTCCTTATAGATTCTGGTTATTAGTCCTTTGTCACGTGCATGGTTTGCAAATATTTTCTTTCATACTTTCTCAAATGAACCCTATTCCTTGACTAATGTTTGCAGAGATGGATGGTAGCTCTAGGCATCCTCCTTCAGTTTGGTCTAAATTTTATAGTATCTGGGAGCTGTTAATTTACAGTATATTTTAGGAAGTTGTGTCCCTTCCCTAGATATTTTATTTTTCTTTCTCTCCTTTTTTGGGTGTGTGTGTGTGTGTGTGTGTGTGTGTGTGTGTGAGTGATTTCACTGTACATTCACTGTTGTTTTTTGTTTTTTTTTGTTTTTGTTTTTGTTTTTTTTTTGAGTAGGAGTCTTACTCGTCACCCAGGCTGGAGTGCAATGGCATACCCACGGCCACCTCAGCCTCGACCTGCTATCACCTCAGCCTTTCAAGTAGCTAGAACTACAGGTGTGCACCACCATGCCTGACTAATTTTTTCTTATTTTTTTTAGAGATGAAGTCTTGCCAAGTTGCCCAGACTAGTTTTGAACCCCTGGACTCAGGCAATCCTCTCGCTTCTGCCTCCCAAAATGCTGGGATTACAGGTGTGAGCTACCATGCCCGGCCCACGGCTGTATTCTTTTTTGTTTTTTTTTTTTTTTTTTTTGAGTTGGAGACTCAGTCTGTGACCCAGGCTGGAGTCCAGTGGCACACTCACAGCCACTACAGCCTCAGCCTGCTTAGCTCAGGTGATCCTTCCACTTCAGCCTTCCAAGTAGTTGGAATCACAGGAGTGAGCCACCACATCTGGCTAATTTTTTGATTTATTGTAGAGATGAGATCTCAGCAAGTTGCCCAGGCTGGTCTTGAACCCCTGGGCTCAGGCAATCCTCTTGCCTCCGCCTCCCAAAGTGCTGGGATGACACACATGAGCCACCATGTCCAGCATACTGCTGCATTTTTTTTTTTTTTTTTGAGTTGGAGTCTCACTATGTCGCCCAGACTGGAGGGCAGTGGCTGCTCCCAGCCACCGCAGCCTCGACCTGCTGGGCTCTGGCGATCCTTCCACCTCAGCCTTCCGAGTAGCTGGAACTACAGGCGTGCGCTACCACACCTGACTCATTTTTGATTTATTGTAGAGATAAGGTCTCGCCAAGTTGCCCACGCACATCTCGAACCCGCGGGCTCAGGCAATCCACTCACTTCTACTGCTGCATTCTTAATGAAGATGTATGAACTTTATATTAAATAGTGTATATAAAGCACTTAGTATAGTGCTTGGCACACAGAAAGTGTCTACCGGTGGTGGTTTTTTTACTATTTGTGTGCTTGTTTGTTGTCTTCTCCACCAGAATGTCTGTTTCACAAGGGCAGGGAACCTTGTCTGTCTGCTTAGTGTTACATTATGAGTTTCTGTAATAGTGTCTGGCATTCAGAAGGGGCTTAGGGACTACTATTGATTGAATGATCAGAAAGCTTGGGTTCCAGTTGTAGGAGTGAGGGGAGAAAGACGGGGAAACAAAACCCTGAGTCGGTACCTATAGCTTCTGCCTCCCCCTCATTTGTATCTCTTTCTGCAGGGGCAGCCACTTTGGGGGGTGCTGATGGACACCTGCGGGGTCGGCTATGTTTCCCTGGGGGAGGCCGGCCCCGTGGGGAACATGGCTGTGGAGGACTCTCCTGGACAAGAGGTGCTAAGTGCACTTGACGTCGCGGCCTCTTCGGAAGTGACCAGTGCAGAGTCTTCTGTAGAGATGTCATTGCCTCCCCCTTTGCTTGGATTTGAGGAGTCCCCTGATGAGACGAGGCTCCCTCCAGAGCAGGAAGGCCTCTCCAGACTGGAGCAGCCAGGTGAGTGTCTTGTTTTTCTGTCTTTTTACCTCTCCTGCTTAGCTTGAGATGAAAGAGACAGGTTGAGCTCATAGGATTTGCAAACCTGGGGTAGGGTAATCTCTTCCAAAGAGGTTGGAGCGCTAGTCCCATCTCACAGACCATATTCTTCTCTACAGATCTTTCTTCAGAGATGTCAAAGATCTCAAAGCCTAGGGCCTCAAAGCCTGGCCGGAAGAGAGGTGGTAGGACACGGAAAGGCCCCCGAAGGCCCCAACAGCCTAATCCTCCATCAGCCCCTCTGGTTCCTGGCCTCTTAGATCAATCCAACCCTCTGTCCACCCCCATGCCTAAGAAACGAGGTCGAAAGTCCAAGGCAGAGCTGCTCCTGCTGAAGTTGTCAAAAGACCTAGATCAGCCTGAGTCTCCATCTCCAATGAGGCCCCCTGAGGACTTTGAGACCCCTCCTGGGGAACGGCCCCGCCGAAGGGCTGCCCAAGTGTAAGGATGGTGGGGTACAACCTGGTGGAGGAGGTGGGTAAAGGGATCGGTTGGGGTAGATGTTGGGGATGAGAAGACTCTGAGGAGGCATCAGGTAAGCAGGGGACTTGAGCAGTCCTTAGCTTTTCCACAGCAGCTTCTCTGTCATGTGTTGCTGACTTTGTTTACCCAGGACTTTCTTGCCTTGTGCCCTACCCTATCTGGTTCTCACAAACCTTCCCCTGGTCTTGACTGCTATTTTGTTGCCACTGTGTGTTGATGCATGTGCGTCTTTTCACTCTTTGCCCTTGCTTTTGACTGTGGGCGAGTGAAAAGCGCCTTGGAATTGGAGTTGGAAGACCTGGATTCTGAGTCCACATTTGCTCTCTGAATCATCTCAGCCAAGTCACTTAGCTTTCCTGAATTTCTGCTTCTTCATCTGGCAAAGGGGAAGGGGAAATTAATAGGGCTAACTGATTAATAACAGGGTTGCTGGGAGGATCCCTTGAGATAAGAGTCCGTTGAGTCTGGAAAAGTAGACCTCAGTGAAATGTCCGTGAGTGTGACTCTGACTCTGCCCTGTCCCACAGGGCACTCCTGTATCTCCAGGAACTGGCGGAAGAGCTTTCCACAGCCCTGCCTGCTCCTGTGTCCTGTCCTGAGAACCCCAAGGTTAGCAGCCCCGTCAAGCCGAAGAAATGTCAGCAGCAGCCAGCCTGTCCTGGTGGCGAAGTGGAGGAGGATGCTACCCGGGATGAAGACTTTGTTCTCCAAGTCGAGGCTGAAGATGGGGAAGAGAGTGAGGCCCCGAGTGAGAGCTCGTCTGACCCTGAGCCTGCAGTGCCCCGCAGCACCCCGCGAGGATCCACTTCAGCGGTAATCTGAATGGACAGAAGTGAATGGGAGGCTAGGTGTGGTGGGTCATGCCTGTAATCCCAGCACTTTGGGAGGCTGAGGTGGGAGGATTGCTTGAGCCCAGGAGTCTGGGACCAACCTGAGCAATGTGGCAAGACCTCGTCGCTACAAAAAATGAAAAAATTAGCCAAGCGTGGTGACACCCACCTTTAGTCCCAGCGACTCAGGAGGCTGAGGCGGAAGGATCACCTGAGCCCAGGAGGTCGAGGCTGCCGTGAGCCCCACTACACTCCAGCCTGGGTGCCAGAGTGAGACTTCGACTTAAAAAAAAAAAAAGAAAAAAATGTAAATGGGGAAATAGAATGTTTTGGGGGTCAGCAAGTTGCCTAGAGGGATAACCTTGGCCTGGTAATGATGATAGGCAAAACAGGCAAAGGACAAAGGGACAATTTGAAAAACAGTTGAGATACTTGGGAGGTTGGGAGACAGGGGTAGCAAACAAGATTGTCCACGCACTGAATGTTCTCTGCCCAGAAACATACGTGTGAACAAAATGGTGCGGTAAATGCTGCACCAGGAGCCAACAGCATGCTGTAAGCACAGAGACGGAAACCAGTCAACTAAGTGCTTAGGCTTCCCCAAGGAGTGATTGTTGAGCTGGGTCTTGAAGGGTGAATAGAAGCCTGCCAGAGAGGATGGTTTTCCCCAAAATTGATTGTGGCTGGAGCATGGGGCCTGAAGCAGAGTTATAGGGAGTAAACTAGAGAGGATGGAAGAACTGAGATGGGTAGGAGCCCGCAAAGATTGTTTTTATGTGTTTGAGCGTTGTTTAATTGTGTAAAATTGACCATTTTAACCATTTTAAAATGTACAGTTCCGTGACGTTAAGTCCATCCACAATGTTATGCAACCATGACCATTATCCATTTCCAGAACTTTTTCATCAACCCTCATCAACTCAAACAGAAACAACAAAAGTTACAACGAAAGGTACAACAAAAGTTTTTAAGTAGAAAAATAACATGCTTGGTTAGGAAAATAGGTCAAATTGCAGTTGACAATTAGAAGGCAGCCTCAGTTATCCAAGTGAGAGCTAGATCCTGAATCCAGCAGTGAGATGTGGGGGGCAAATTCAAGAGATATGTGAGAGAATTAACAGGACTTGGGGGTGGAACAGGCGTTTCCAGCTTAGATGACGGCCTCATGCGCTGAACTTGGCAACGTGGGAGAAGTGGGAGTGAGGGGTGGGGTAGGCAGGGAAGGATGCATTCCTTTCTGCCATGTAGAGTAGGAGGTGCCTGCTGGAGATGGCTGGTCAGCAATTGTGTGCGTGGGACCTATGCCTTATATGCCCTGAGTACATTTAAGGGAGTACCAAAACCCTCAGCAATTGAGATAAATGACATTTTGTTGCAGCATTTAAAAAAAATAAAAATTAATGCAGTAAACCTGTGGTGAACAGATTACCAAAATTTTAAATAAAGACAGGAACTTTCTAAGTTTTTAAACTGATTGCTGATTTTTCCTGTTGTCTCAGTCTTTAACATGGCTCACCACCACACTGCATGTGTTTAGAACTTGAACTTGTAGAAAAGTTGCGACTTAGTCAAGTTTACATTGACTGAGATATAGACTTGATAATCAGGCATAAAGATGACTGCCAAGACAGGTGTGGTGCATGCCTGTAGTCCCAGCTACTCAGGAGGCTGAGGTGGAGGATTGCTTGAACCCAGGAGCTTGAGGCTGCACTCCAACCTGGGCAATAGAACAAGTCCGTGACTCTTAAAAAAAATAGTAGTCAAAGCCATGAGACATAGGATGAGATGACCAGGAGTATGTGTTTCCAGGGTTGAGAAGAAGACAGGGGCTCTGGGGAATTCCATGGTCAGCCGGACCTGTCACGGAGGGAGGCCTGCAAAGGGATAGTGGAAAGATGGGAGGAGTAGGGGAGACTGTCCCGTAGGCCAGGAACTTCAGAGGGCACGTGGGAGTCCCGGCCTTGGAAATGTGGAGGAAGAACAGAAAATAGATGCGGACTCTGGAGGAGTAGCGCAGAGGGTGGAGAGTCATTTCATGGTTGAAACGCGAGTCTCTGGCGCAGCAGTGGCTAGTGGAGAAGCAAGAGTAAAAGCTGGGAGAGAGCTGCTCCTGGGACTCCCCGCCTGTAGCGTGTCTTCATTTCCTTCTGTTCGATCCTCAGAAGCAGAAGCCACACTGCCGGGGAGTGGCTCCCAACGGCTTACCCAATCACGTCATGGCTCCCGTGTGGAAGTGCCTCCACCTCACCAAGGACCTGTGAGCCTGGGGCCAGGATGAAGGGGTGGTGGAAGGGGGCAAGGGCACTCCAGAAGTGGGGCTGGGGGAGAGAGCATGGTGCATAGGCAGATGCTGGGACATTATCCTTACTAAGAGGCATGCTCCGAAGGCAAGAGCGCTAGATGCTTAAGATGAAACAAAAGGAGAAGAAACTCCACTTCTCAGCCGCGCTCGCCTCATTGCAGGTGCCTGGTCACTGCTTGGAGCTAGCGGCCAACACATTGCACAGCACAGGTGACAGACCATGTCTGTCCTCACTGAAAGCTGCATTGGGCGGCACAGCTCTGGAATCCCTCTGCTCCTTCACTGATGCTTCTTCTGTTTCTGCAGCCGAGAGCAGAAGCATTCATACTGGGAGTTTGCTGAATGGATTCCTTTAGCCTGGAAGTGGCACTTGCTGTCTGAGCTGTAAGTGGAAGGAGCTTCTCTGAGGCTGCGGAAGGGGGACACCACCGAAGACGAAGGGTGGCAGAGGACTCTGGATCTGCAATGGGAACCTGGGGGTAGGTGAGGCTCTTCCACATTCAGGCTGCTCCCTTGCCTTCCCCAGGGAGGCAGCGCCCTACCTGCCCCAGGAGGAGAAATCGCCACTGTTCTCTGTCCAACGCGAAGGGCTACCTGAAGACGGCACACTCTACCGAAT
The DNA here is from genome assembly GCA_027257055.1 of Cephalopachus bancanus. Classification (NCBI taxonomy): domain Eukaryota; kingdom Metazoa; phylum Chordata; class Mammalia; order Primates; family Tarsiidae; genus Cephalopachus; species Cephalopachus bancanus. The sequence goes on from JAPVLO010001074.1 coordinate 71,673, forward strand.
AAACAGGTGACAATGGAGCCCTGGCCCGCCTCTGACCGCAGGGCCAGTAGCAGGGAGAGTGAAGCTGAGAGGAGTGACAGAGGAGCCCGACCCTCCCCTGGAGCCGGTTGGACAGAGGAGTCCCATCCCTCCCCTGGTGCTGGTTTCCTGGGTCCCAAGGCTAGAGTCCTGGCTCACGCTGGTCAGGCCTCCCTGATGTGTGTGCTCGCTGCTGCTGGCTAGGCTGAGGGAAGCTCAGTAGGTTTAGGGTCAAATTAGTTCACAAGGTCATGTCTACTAAGACAAATTGGAATAGACCAGCCTTGGGGAAGACTCTGGTAAACCAGAATGGATGGCCTGTCATTGAGCCAGGCAGACTTTAGGAAGGACAGGAGGGAGCCGCTCTCCCATGCGGGCTGCTCTCTAGGCCCAGTCCCACGCACAAGGTGGTTCCTGCGGGCGCCAGTGCAGCCCCTGCCCAGCCCTCCTGACCTTTTGTTGCCGCCTGTCTTCGCCCACCTTGGGCCTTCTGTAGATTCAGCTCCATCACGGCACACCCAGAGCGCTGGGACGTGTCCTTCTTCACGGGAGGTCCGCTCTGGGCTCTGGACTGGTGCCCAGTGCCTGAGGGCGCAGGAGCCTCGCAGTATGTGGCCCTCTTCTCCAGCCCTGACATGAATGAGACACATCCCCTGAGCCAGCTTCACTCGGGCCCTGGACTGCTGCAGCTTTGGGGCCTTGGAACCTTGCAGCAAGATAGCTGGTGAGGCGGGGCTGGCTCCTGTAGGGCGTGTGGCAAGGAGGAGAGCAGGGCGGGGTGGTGCGGTGGGGGATGGGCTTCCATGGGCTGAGGTGGGGAGCTCAGCGCTGGGGTTCCCGGTCCTTCATTCTGCCCACTGTCCTGGCGCCTCTCTACAGTCCTGGCAACAGGGCCCACTTTGTCTACGGGATCGCTTGTGACCACGGCTGCATCTGGGACCTCAAGTTCTGCCCCAGTGGAGCATGGGAACTTCCAGGCACCCCTCGGAAGGTACTTCCTAGCTGACTGTGGGCTGGCCTGGGACTCAGAGGACAGAGGCCCTGGGAGTTCTGAGTTTGGAGTGTGGTGGGTGGAGTTTTTCCAGCAGCTCCAGACTGCCTCGGGCACTGGGACCACAGAGGTTTTCTGCAAGGTGCCCGAAGGTAGCAGGCCTCAGCACTGCTCTGCTCCCGCCCTCCAGGCCCCTCTCCTGCCCCGGTTGGGCCTCTTGGCTCTTGCCTGCTCAGACGGGAAGGTGCTGCTGTTCAGCCTCCCCCATCCTGAGGCCCTGCTGGCCCAGCAGCCCCCAGGTGAGTGGCCTAGCAGGGAGAATGGGCTGCTGGGGCATGGCCAGAGCGTAGCAGGGCCTGTCCACCCCCAAACCTCCTGAGGCAGTCTCTAGCACAAAGACCTGCACAGCCCCCTCCGTACACGCACCCCCACCTTGGGACTTCACACACTTGTCCTGAGCTCGCTGTCTCTTGTGCAGTCTTCCAGACTCACGGATAAGCCGTCTTCCCTCCTCCATCTGTGCCTTTTCCCCTCTTGCTGCCCAGTGGATGATTGACTGTGTGTGAAAAACTGCCAAGGGTAGAGGCTGACAGATGGGGCCATTTGCTCTGCCGTGATCTTGTGCCCCCAGTCGTCCCCCCACTCCCTCCCCCACACATTCTCTCCCTGTTGTGAAGAAAGGGACAGAACATAGAGCTGAAGAGATGAGGCAGTTGGGACATGCCAGCTTCCATATGCCGCATGTATCTGACTTTCAGTAGTACTGAGTAAAGAAGAGGGCACTTGGGTTTGAGCCCTGGGAAGTCCCATATTTGTGGGCTGGTGAAAGAGTGCGTTGAGGAGGGAGTAGATGAGAAGTGGTGACAGTAGGTATGGGTGCTTCTTTCATGAAGTTTGGCTAGGAAGGGGAACAAATAAATGAAGATGGTGGAAGGGGTGAGTGTGGCCAGTAAAGGAAGGTTTTGTTTCTCTGGATTGAAGGCAGTAGGACCTGTTGGCATGGCAACATGGGAGTGACCCAGTAGGGGGAGAGCAAGTTTGTAATGCAGGAGAAAGGAGGGATGCCCTGGAGAAAGTGACTGGGGCGAGAGGAGAGGAGAGTGGAGGGACCAGCCCTGCTGATGGGAGGAAGGATACCATTGGGAAGGAAGAGGGGCTGATGGAGGCCGGTTCATCAGTTGGTGGAGGAAAGATCCAGGCTTTCTCAACAACAAAGGGCAAGGAAAAGTCATCCATGAGTGGGAGCCAATTTAATGCAAGGCCTGACTAGGAGCTCGGTCCTAGGGTCACAGCATCAAGTCCTACTCTCTTCCCTCACAGATGCAGTGAAGCCTGCCATTTATAAGGTGAGTCCTGGAGCCTCACCTGATTCTGAGCGCGTCTCCTCCTGAAATGACCCCATCCTGCTGGGCTAACACTGACTTGAGCCTTCATTCCCCTGACCCTAGTCCCATCTCTTCTTTCCCTGCAGGCCCAATGTGTGGCAACCCTGCAGGTGGGGTCTATGCAAGCCACAGAGCCCTCTGAGTGTGGTCAGTGCCTTAGCCTGGCCTGGATGCCTACCAGGCCCCATCACCACCTGGCTGCAGGATACTATAATGGTAAGAAAATAAATAAGATGTAAGGAGCTTTTTGCTCTTTAAACTTTATATTTGCTTGTTTTTTAGTGTTTTTTTTTTGCGGGGGGGCGTTCGGTGCTGGACATCATATATAGTTATAAATATTCAAGCAATGTGAAAAAATACAAATAGGCAAGAAATAAGTCACTAGAACTTTTTTAAAATTTAATTTTATTTTAAAGCTGTGGGATAACTTTCTACTCAGAAAAGTTATTTAAATTATGCCTTAATTTTATAGCAGAAAAAGACATGGAAGTCAAACGGAATTATTAGCTAAGCTCCTAATCAAGAACAGTCCTTCACCACAAGTGACATTAGTTCCTCCAATAATTAAAAAGAGAAAAAGGCTGTAAATAACATTATGTAGCTGGCAGCTATTAGGTTCTTTTCAAGTGGCAGTGTCGTTTTTTTTTGTTTTTGAGTTGGAGTCTCACTCAGACGCCCAGACTGGAGTGCAGTGGCCGCTCCCGGCCATTGCAGCCTCGAGCTGCTGGGCTCCGGCGATCCTTCCGCCTCAGCCTTCCAAGTAGCCGGAATTACAGGCATGCGCTACCACACCTGGCTGATTTTTTGATTTATTGTAGAGATGAGGTCTCGCTGCCCAGGCGGGTCTTGAACCCGAGGGCTCAGGCAATCCACTCACCTCAGCCTCCCAAAGGCGCGGGATTACAGGCTGAGCCACCGAGCCCGGCGGCAGTGTCGTTTTTAGATGTCATACATAGATTTTCTGCAAGGAAGGTAAGGAAATTGGCACTCTAGCATTTCTTCCTAGATCATCCCTCTCTCCATCTTCTGTTTTTCTTTGAGTGGTAATACTCTCACGTTGTCAAGGTACATAATATTGATGCTGTTCTGCCGTCTTAATTCCTAGAGTTATTTGATTGTCTCTGTCAGTCACTTATCTGTCTGTCTTCCATTGCTAAATTTTTTATATCGTGTGGCTAAAATTCACTGTCACTAAGTTTTTTTTTCAAGAAAGGTTCATAGGTGCTATTTTCCCTGGGCTTATGTATAACGGAGGTTTTATGTATAAATACTTTGCCTAGCTATTGTTTTACATTTTTATATTATTCTTTGTCTTTTATTTTTATTTTTGATTGCCTTCTCTAGTGCCATGGCTTATCAGGTGTCAGCCAGGTTTTGTAAGAGTTGAGTTCATTTCTATTTGTCCGTTTGTTTTCTGTCTCTACATTTTTGTTGCTTGTGATTTCTTACCTATTCTCTTTGTCTTAGAGCAGAGTTAGCAAACACTTTCTGTAAAGGTCCAAATAGTAAATAATTTTAGGCTTTGTGGGCTCTTTGACTGTTGGTGGAACTGTTTAACTGACAGTGGACCAGGCACAGACGTGGGATGAGTGTGACTGTGTTCTAGTAAATCTCTATTTACCAAAATAGGTGACAGACTAGACTTGGTCCAGCCGTAGTTTGCAGCTACTAGGTGCATTCAGTGGATCATTTTTCAACTGCAGGTTCCAGGCTAAGCTATTACTTTTTTGTTGATGAGAATTGGAGCTAAAATATCAGGTTGAGTCTTTAAACCATGAAGGGAGAATTAGGTAATCATGATCCCTACTTTGTTTTGTAGTAGTTGGGATCTGAGGGTAGAAGAAAGATCCTAGAAAGAAATGAGAGCCAGGAAGAGAGAACTTCCCTTTAATTCCTATGCATTTTGTCTCTACTTCAGGCATGGTGGTTTTCTGGAACCTTCCCACTAACTCGCCCCTGCAGCGGATACGGCTCTCTGATGGCTCCTTGAAGCTCTACCCCTTCCAGTGTTTCCTAGCCCATGACCAGGCTGTGCGTACCCTTCAGTGGTGCAAAGCTAACAGGTATAGGATAGGAGCTCTGTCGGGGGTGGGGGGCCAAGTGAGGACTGGGACCAGCTGACTCTTTCATATTTATTGATCGAATCTTCTTACATCTGTTCTTAGCCATTTCCTTGTCTCCGCGGGGAGTGACCGGAAAATTAAATTCTGGGACCTTCGACGGCCTTATGAGCCAATAAACTCAATCAAGCGCTTCTTGAGTACAGAGCTGGCCTGGCTTCTCCCCTACAATGGTGTCACCGTGGCTCAGGACAACTGCTATGCCTCGTACGGCAGGATGGAGACAGGAGGCACTCGGGGGACAGGCTGAGGGTTGGCGTGCAAAGCAGGCCAGATTGTTGTGGGCAGAGAAAGGTTGAGAGCTGGCTCATTGAGGCTGTTTGAAGGGTTTGGGAAAAGAAATGAATGGAATCTTAGAAGAATGAAGGTTTTATTTTTCTCTTTAACAGCTACGGACTCTGTGGGATTCATTATATTGACGCTGGTTACTTTGGTTTCAAGGCTTACTTCACTGCTCCTCGAAAAGGCACTGTCTGGGTGAGTCCGTCTCTTCCATAGTCTTCATTACACAGGAAAATAGCTCATTTACTCACAGTGGTCAGGAAAAGGCAGTTGGATAGGAGAAGGTAGGTGTGTGGTAACTGTATCATTGGGGTTATGACAAGGTCACTTGTGTGTGTCTCTCAGACTGCAGTCATCACCAGTTCACAGAACTGAAATGAGTGTGTGTGTGTGTGTGTGTGTGTCTGTGTGTGTAAGGATGAATGAATGAATGAAATTTGTCTCTTCCTATTAGAGTCTGTCAGGATCCGACTGGCTTGGGACGGTAGCTGCAGGAGATATATCCGGGGAGCTCATTGCTGCTATATTGCCTGATATGGCACTGAATCCAATAAATGTCAAGCGACCTGTAGAGCGAAGATTTGTACGTATATGAACACTTAACGGCAGCTGTTGGAGCCCTAATCCACATGCCCTCCCATCTCCTGGTAGAGTACAAATTAGTCCTGGGTCTCCCAGCCTGACACTAACCCTGAAAGTCTTAGCACAGAGTTGTGTTATAATCTTCCCTACCCTGTTGCATCTGAGCCTGTTTAAACATACTATTTTCTTCCATCTTTAAGTCTTTCTGGCCCAACACCAGTTTCCCCTTTCTTAGCTTTTATTCTGTCTTCCATATCACAGAACCTAATCTCATGGTCTCTGTCTTAGCCTATATATAAAGCAGATCTGATACCGTATCAGGACAGTCCTGAAGGTCAAGACCACTCTTCTGCTTCATCTGGGATCCCCAATCCTCCCAAGGCTCGAACTTACACTGAAACTGTCAACCATCACTACCTGCTCTTTCAAGACACAGATCTGGTAAGCTGAAGCCAGGAGAATGGGTGTGGCATTAGAAAAGGCAGAATAATTTAGTCCTTGTGTGGAAAGGAGTCCCAGGTTCCACGCAAAGATGTGGAACTAAGAACAGCTCGCTTTCTCCTGCTCCATCTCCCCTCCCCAGGGCTCCTTCCACGACCTGCTCCACAGAGAGCCAATGCTGCGCATGCAGGAGGGAGAGGGGCACTCCCAGCTCTGCCTGGACAGGCTGCAGCTCGAGGCCATCCATAAGGTACTGTCCATTGGCTCCACCCTCCACCCCCATGTCCCTCGGCTCTTGGCCTGTGGTCGATGAAGTGGGAGGTGAAAAGTTGCGTAGGTGGCCGGGAAGGGGGGGTGACTTTGGCAGCTGCCACCTCCAAAGTGTCCCAGGCATGCTTCATCACTGGGCTTCATTCTTGCCCATCTCACCTCACCATGCTCCTGTCCTTTCAGAGGTGAGTCACCCCGAAGCACCACTCGTGGGCATCCCCCTTTTGTTTTCTGTTCTCTTCACAGGTACGTTTCAGCCCAAACCTGGACTCCTATGGATGGCTGGTATCTGGGGGACAGTCGGGGCTGGTTCGTATCCATTTCGTCCGTGGACTCACCTCCCCACTGGGCCACCGAATGCAGCTTGAAAGCCGAGCCCACTTCAGCGCTATGTTCCAGCCATCCTCCCCTACTAGACGGCCTGGCTTCCCTCCAAGCAGCCATCACCTTCTGCCCAGCCCCTAGTTCTAGTCCACATAGGACCCCTGGAATGAAGTCTGCCAAGAACAAATGGCCCCCATGCACAGAGCCATAGAAACTGGGGCCTTTCTGGACAGTGATGTCGCCAGGCCTGGACCGCTAGGCCCGCCTCCAGGACTCCGTAGATCCCTCCTTTCAGACTTCTGTGATGACAGCCCCCTGCGGGCAGGGGGGCTCTCCCTCCACAAACTCAAGGCTGCTCGGCCTAAGACTGTGACTCGTGAGAAACATGCAGGCCTGACCCAGGCTTGGGAGTCACGCTGCTCATATTGAGCATATTGTTGAGCGGGTGAAGCTAAGTAAAGGTACTGGGTGTTTTTGAGACCACACACGAGTGGGTGTTTGGAGAGCTGAAAGAGGTGTTGCCTGCATGAAGGCTCTTGTCTGACTACTCCAGGACCCCGTGGCACCGCCTTCCTAAACTTCTGTAGAGTAACCAACACACGGGCAGGCCCACGAGAGGTGATAGCAACTTGTGGGACTTCTTTAACCGAAGAACACCACAGACACCCTAACAATGGGACAGTGGCTCAGACCTCACTTGGTCCTGCTTTGGAAATATTCCCAATCGCTGGTCATCTGACCCTACTTGAACACTCCTAGACAGTCATGTTTTTAAAAACCTTCCTTGATATCAAGTCAAAGGGTATCCCTCCATAGATTTTACTCATGGGTGTTAGGAAATTGAGTCATTCTTCCCTGTGGTTGCCCTCTTAAGTATTTAACCATAGCTACCATGTGTTTTCCACCTCTCTAGATTAAATATCTTCAGTTACTTCAACCATTCTTTCACACGTCATGATTTTTGATCCTTCATGATGCTGTTACGGTGACTTATGAAAATGTTGAGCTGGCTAAATTCAGTGTATAGGAGGAACAGTCGTGTTCCATTACATCTCATCTTGTTAGAGTCCTTTTTGTGGGATATGCAAGCTCAGTGACTGCGAAACTACCTCCTAAGCAGGGACAGCCCACAGCAACAAGAAACAGGCACGCCACAGTCTTGGAGTGCTAGGAATACAGGCTGGGGCTCGGAGGGAAATAAACTGCAGGAAACGGAAATATGGACAGCCAGCTTCTATTGGAGGGAGTGGAGATTAGTTCAGTGCTTACCAGGAACAAAACCTGGCACTCTAGACTTGGCCAAGCGTGTAGCAAGCTCTCTGGTGTGGGGACTTTATATGTCAGAAAATCTTTAAGGAGAAGGGAGTCAAGTTCAGTCCCATCCTATACAGATGGAGAAAGACCTGGAAGAAACCCAAGTCCTCCAGCAGCAGAGGGACCACAGCCCATGTCGGTACAGAGGGCTAAGTGTCCGCCACCTGGTTGTCATCAGGTCACAGCCGCCCCTTTCCTGCTTTCCGTGTAGAAAAGATGGGACCTGGCACCTGAGCTGTTGAGGCTGTAGGTTGGTGCTGGCAGCTCTATCCTGCTGCTGTGCCTCAAGGCTTGACCTTGCTTTTTTCCTAAAGAAATCCTCTTCTTCCCAGGCCAGTCCCCCTCCAACCTTCCCTCCCAATATATCCGCTTTATACTACTGACTGGCTCCTGCGTGTCTCTTCCTTTTGTCCCTCTTCTCATAATGTTCCTTCGCCAAGTGTCTTTTCCCACCATTTTTTTTTTAAGTTGGAGTCTCACTCCGTGCCCAGGCTGCAGTGGTACGCTCACGGCCATGGCCACCGCAGCCTCCACCTGCCAGGCTCAGGCCATCCTCTGCCTCAACCTTCCATGTAGCTAGAACCACAGGCACGCACCACCATGCCCAGCTAGTTTTTGATTTATTGTAGAGACGCGGTCTCCTCATGTTGCCCAGGCTGGTCTCCAATCCGCGGGCTCAGGCAATCCTTGCCTCGGCCTCCCAAAGTGCTGGGGTCACAGGCGTGAGCCACCGCGCCCGGCTCTCCCGCCTTAATCGCAGAGGAAAGGAGCCACCGGGGCTGGAACCAGCCAGCGGACAGCCGGCAGGACCAGCCTCCTGGGACGTGTGGGTCCCCGCCGAGCGCGGGAGCAAGCGGGCGGAAGGGGCGGGGCCTGCAACGGAAGTCGCCGCCGGCGCGCGTCAGGTGGGGGAGCGGCCGCCGCGACTCGCGCTGGGGTGGGTGGCGGGGGTCCGCGGCCGCCGGCCCGGGGTGCCCTGAGCCGCGAGGCGTGGCCTCCCTCTTGTGGCGCCGGGGGCGTGGGTGGGGCCTTCCTCCTTCCGCGGGTACCACCTCCGCGGGAGCGGGGCTGGACGGGCATGACCCCCCTCGCCCGGCAGGAAGCATGGCGCTCCGGCGGGCCTACCTGCGGGCCCTGACTGACCACCCGTGGAAGGCGCAGGCCCTGACGGCGGGTGAGTGTCTCGGGCGCCGCGGGAGGGCGTGGCCGGGCCCCCTTGTCGGCCGGCCCCGCCCCCGCTGCCAGCCAGCTCCCCGAGGGCGGGGCCGTCCCTACCAGCCGGGCCCGCCGTCGGATGTGCGTCCCCAGGCCGTGCGAGCAGGTGACGCTGCGGCGGGGTTTTAGGAGTCGAGAGTCCTCAAGGACCCAGGCGTCGCCAGGAGAGCCTGCAGGGCCGTCCCCCGTCGTGTTCCAGCTGCAGCTCGGCCGCGCGTTCTGACGCGGACCCCGTCTGCGTGCAGCCGGGACTCCCGGCGCCTTAGATCACACCCGAGTGCTGAATCGAGACTCTCCCGCTTATTTTTTGTTAGCTTTTTTTTTTTTTTTTTTGAGTTGGAGTCTCACTCTGTCGCCCAGACTGGAGTGCAGTGGCCACTCCCGGCCACCGCAGCCCCTACCTGCTGGGCTCTGGCGATCCTTCCGCCTCAGCCTTCCAAGTAGCTGGAACTACAGGCGCGCGCTACCACGCCCGGCTCATTTTTTGATTTATTGTAGAGATGAGGTCTCGCCAAGTTGCCCAGGCAGGTCTCGAACTCGCAGGCTCAGGCAACCACTCACCTCAGCCTCCCAAAGGCGATTATAGGCTGAGCCACCGAGCCCGGCTTGTTTCTTAGCATTTTTTACTGTGAAACACCGCAGGCACAGTTCAAACAGCACCCAACTGCACCCGTGCCGCACCCCCCGGGAGACCCTTGGCTGCCAGCCCCAGCTTGAGGATGGCGGGGCTCCCGAGCCTCGCCCGTTCTTCGGCTTTTCTTGCCGCGTGCAGCCTGTGTGTGTGTGCACCCCCAGCGGTGTGCCAGTGGAGGGCCTTTTGTGCCCACCCTGTGCGTGTGACCGTCTTCATTTTTGAGGTTAGCCCTTCTAAAGGGACGCGCGGAAATAAGCAAGCTTCATGGGGTTTGGTCGGCAAGCCTTGGACCTTGGGGGCAGTGCAGAGGGTGAGCAGGTTAAGATGAGGTCCTGCCTGTGTTTGGGGGAAGGGGACGGACCGGATGGCACGCGGACTCTGTTACTGGATGGCTCTGCGTCAGCACTAGAACTTCACTGCGCGCATGGCCAGGATGTGGACTCTCTGGCCCCTCCGGTGCCCCTCCACCGCTTGTCCTGTCCTCAGAGTGTCCGCCAGCCTGCATGACTCACCTGCTGCGTGTGTGGTGACTCACGCCCGACAGTGTGGCTGTGATGGGAACTGACACGCCGGGCTCTTTGCCCAGCCGCAGAGTCCCTCGGGGCCTGCACCTGCCAAAGGGAAAGCTCCCCTCATGGTCACCAAGAACAGGGAGGGGAGGGCAGTCCTTGCGTTCCCCTGCCCAAAGAGTCTGCAGCTGACAAGGGCAGGGGCTAGAGCTCCAAGGAGGCAGTGCGGGGGTCCTGGTCTGCCATGCGAGAGCCCTGCGACCCTGCACCTCAGCCTTCCTGAGGCTGTGCTGACATCCCAGCTCAGCCCTGAAGCAACCTGGAGCCCCCGCACTTTTCTCAGACTTTTCCTTCTCCACTGCCAAACTGCAGAGAAGGGAGTGGATTTAGCGCCTGAGCCATTTTTGGACCCCAGCAGAGCGGTTCTCAAGGACCCACGGGCAGCTTATCACACTGAAAAACCGAGCAGGCTTCCAACTTAGCGGTAGATGGCCGGGAATTGAACCTCAGAGTCATAGTGCTTAGTAGCTGTGTTAATTCCTGACAAGTGGCCAGGTTCAGTGGCTCAGCCTGTCATCCCAGCACTTTGGGAGGCCGAGGCGAGTGGATTGCCTGAGCCTGCGGGTTCGAGACCCACTTGGGCAACTTGGCCAGACCTTGTCTCTACAATAAATCAAAAATTAGCCAGGCTTGGTAGCACACACCTGTAATTCCAGCTCCTTGGAAGACTGAGGTGGAAGGATCGCTGGAGCCCAGCAAGTTGAGGCTGCGGTGACCAGGAGTGTGCCACTGCACTCCAGTCTGGGTGACAGAGTGAGACTCCAACTCAAAAAAAAAAAAATTCCTGACATGTCAGTAAGCCTTTTTGGGCCTCAGTTTCCTCATAGAGAACTTGAGTTTGCTTACGTGACCCCACACGGTCAGTTTAGGGATTGTCTCTGTGAAAGGTTTTGAAAAGCAAAAGACACTCAGTAAACTTAAGACTTGGGAAGTCGGCTCTTTGCTGCTGGCATTCCAGGCCCAGTAAGCTTCCATGGGGGCCTTTTGGCTGGGTTTGTTCCACTTGCCGTAAATCTGAGCATGGGTAACCAGTTAGTTGTCTTAGCCTTGGCTCTCCAAAAAGCAGAGCCTGAAGCCTGCACGCAGGTCCTTGACTGGGGAAGAGGGAACTCCACCAGAAGTTGCCTCTTCTGACCGGCCACTGCTAAGGGCAGCTGGTTGCTCAGTCCCTTTGGGCTGACTGAGAAGCTCTGAAATGCTTCTTAGGACTGAGGATCAATAGTTGTTTCTGGGGAAGAGGCCCGTCCCACCAACTCCCACCCCACATCGGTCAGGTTCACCCCAGGGGATGCTGACTCCCCCCGCCAGGTTTACTGCGGAGCCCCCAGTGCAACACTGGCTGGAAGCGAGGGTCTTTTCTGCTGACCCGCAGTCGTGGGGTGAATTAGGTGAAGTGAGAGCATCTGGGCTGGTTGGGCAACCGGCTGAGACACCGCTTCTTGTGGTCTTGGCCGATCCAGTCGGGAGCAGGGCCACCGGGGAAAGGCTTGCTGTGTGCTAGGTAGAGTCAGCCAGCCTGTCCCTCCCTGAGGCCCTTCTGCTCTCCAGGGGCCAGCCTGCCCCCCCCCGGACCCCCTGACTCTCCTGTGGGAGAGCTGAGTGCAGGCGCTGGTGTCTGGAGCCTGAGTTAAGCCAGGCTGTGGGGGCCTGGCAGCCTCATAGATCCTCCTCCCAGTCTAGCCCCGACACTAGAGAGAAGGAGCCTGGGGCAGGAGTGGGCACAACAAGGTCTCCCGTGGCCGCATGGAGCCAGTATGGGAACCCAGGGCACTGCCCACTGCACTACCCGGGCAACTTGGCCAGACCTCGTCTCCACAATAAGTCAAAAATTAGCTTGGCTTGGTAGCGCATGCCTGTAATTCCAGCTACTCGGAAGGCTGAGGTGGAAGGATGAGGTGCACTCGGCGCTTGAGACCACAGGGGCCTCCGAGCGTCGAGTGCAGCCTCAGGTAGGGCTGGGCTCAGGCATCGGGTGAGCTGAGAACCAGAGCCAGCTGTCTTGCCCCATTTTCTCACAGTGAATGCGTTTAGGCAGGAACGGGGAGGCATGCCGAACAGACCTGGAGGATGCCCCGCTCCCCACTGCGGGGCTTCTGCTTCCTCTGGGCTCCAGCCGGGCCCGCAACCTGGCATCTGGCTCAAGGGGCTTCTGGGACAGCGGCAGCTCTGCTGGCCCTGCCGCCGGTGGCCTCCTGCACTCAGGGACACACTTCCTGCCCCTCTGCCTTCCTATCTTCCACTGACACTGTATTCTGGCATGCAAGGCTCCACATACAACCCAGAAGAGGAACAAAATGGGAGGAGTGGGGCACTTGCCCATCCTCTGCCTGGAAGGAGGTGTGAAGCTGAGGCTTCTCTGCTAGTGGGAGGGAGGTGGTCCCCACTGACCTTTGCCTGGAGGTAGGCTCCCCTCCACCACGGATGGGGGGGTGATGACGGCATGAGGACTGGCACCTACCCAGGGGCATGATGTCACACCTGCGCCAGCGGCTGTTCGCTGGGCCCCCTGCCAGCCTGTCATGGGGCATCACTGCTGGCAGCCCCTCGCCCTGCCCTCCCAGTCCCTGGCACTGTGTGTGCATTCAGCCCCAGCCTCCCTGGAAACAAGCCAGGAACGGGGACACCAGGGTGCTGGAGGCTCCAGACCAGCCAGATCTGTTCAGGAGGCCTCCCCGTGCCAGGGGTTTCAGGTCTGCTTGGGGTTGGGGCTGGGGAAGGTGGGATGAGGAATCTGACTGTCCAAGCCCTTCCCCCTCGAAGGATCACTCGGGCTGGGAGAGCAGGCCTTCCTACACTCGGACAGCCTGGACTCGCAGACCCAGGATCCTGGTCGTCTGTGGGCAGAGGAGGAAGCCCTGGCCCTGCTGTGTGATGTGAGCAAGACTGGCAGGGTAAGAGCCACATGCCACCTGCTCACTCCTGCCGCTGTCCTGTCACTTGGCCCCTCAGGCCCGATGAGCCATTTGGGAACCTAGAAGCTATCTCTTCCGAAGGCCGTGGACTTTGCGACCAGGGGGCCACAAGGCGGGACCCAGATGTTCGCTCTCACTCTGCCTCTAGTTTGTGGTAACTTGGCAAGTCATGAGGAGCGGAAGCAGGAGCGTGTTCTTCCCAGGAATGTCTCTGCCTGCCCTCCCTCCTTGCGAGGTGATAAGGAACAGTGGGGAGCTGGGGGGCAGTGAAGACAGGGAGTGCGAGGCCAGGAGTGTCTGATGCGTGGGCCCTTGGGCCTTGCCTGGGCAGGACCCCTTGCAGAGGGGGAGCTGCTCGGTGCCCACTGGCCTCTGAGTCTAGTCTCGGCCATGCCGGGCATAGCCGGCCTCCCTCCTCGTCGAGTGAAGGCCTGGATCCATCCCCAGCCTTCCTCCTTGCCAGGCTGCCTTGTCTCCCAAAGCCCGTTTCTCACCACTGATGGGAGTTGTGACCACCGGCTACCCAGACCTATCGTGAGGAGTATTTGTGTGCGAGCCCTTGTGAACTGCAGACATCTTGCCAGAGCAGACCAGCACCGTGAGCCCTCCATTTAATAGGAGACTGCCTTCTCTGCTATGCCACCCCTGTGAGCCCAGTTGCGTGAGAGGAGGGATGTGCGAGAGGAGGGAGAGAGTTAAGTGCCATCCGCAGGGTGGGGAGTGAGCCTTCCATCCAGGGTCCTCACGCCTCAAGCCTGACCTGGCCTTCTGGGCTAGATGGCAGAGTGCTCCATGTCCTTTCTTGGGGGAGTCCTGTTTTTTGGGGCAGCTCATGTGACATCTTTCCTTTATTCTTTTAGGTGTGACAGAGAACAAAGGTATTAGGGCTTTCTTTTTGCCCCTGGGGGGTCATGTCTGGCCATGTTCTGGGGAGGCCACTGCTCTAGCAGTTCCAGGGGGAGGCCAGGCAGGACTGCCTTGATGGGTGCTGGGGCAGCTCCATGGCCAGCAGCCTGGGTCACTGGATGCCCAGTCCCAGCTCCCAGCCTCACCCAGGTGCCTGTGCCTGGACTGCTCGGTGCAGGCTGTGCAGGGGAAGAGCAGAGCCACGGGGACGCAGCCCCCACAGACGTCAGAACCCGCTCCGGGCCGTGGCACAGGCTGAAGGCTGTGTTTGCCCAGTGCGAATTGAGGGCACGGGGGGCAGCGTGGCTGCAGGCTGGGGCTCCGTCGCCCAATGAGACAGCCCCGTCTGTGTGTGTTTGCTAGAAACCGTGGCGCCCTCGCAACTGACCGGGGGCTATGTAAATACTGGTGATTTCCATCTCCGTTTCTAGGGGCAGGGTCTGTGCAATTAGGAGAGGGAAGTGGCTGTCATACCATTGCCAGGTGTGAGCAGGGAGGCTGGCTTAGGCCGATGCTGAGGGGCCCAGGGCCCTTCCTGTGGAGTCTTGCCAGCTGGCCGCCCTCCTGCCTGGGACCATTTGAGCAATCTTGTTTTCGAGAGTTATTCTCACCCTCCTCCATGGATAGAGACCCCGAGGCAAGGGGCAGCCCGTTGGCCAGGGCCTTGCACTGGGCTGGGTGAGAGACAGGGCTCCCCGCCGTCCCACACACGGCTTGGTCACAGCATGGGGCCCTGGGGAGCACAGCTGCTGGGAAGTCTCAGTTCTGCACCTCCCGCTGCGGGATCCTGGCATGCATGTGCCACCCCAAGATGAGGGGCTTAGCCGGGCTCAGTGGCTCAGCCTGTAATCCCGCGCCTTGGGAGGCTGAGGTGAGTGAATTGCCTGAGCCCACGGGTTCGAGACCCACCTGGGCAACTTGGTGAGACCTCATCTTTACAATAAATCAAAAAAATTAGCCAGGTGTGGTAGTGTGCGCCTGTAGTTCCAGCTACCTGGAAGGCTGAGGTGGAAGGATCGCCAGAGCCCAGCAGGTCGAGGCTGCGGTGGCTGGGAGTGGCCACTGCACTCCAGTCTGGGTGACAGAGTGAGACTCCAACTCAAAAAAAAAAAAGATGAAGGACTTGGGTTAAGTGAGCGGGGACCCTTGCTCTTCTGGCGCTCTGTGGCTTGGCCCTGGCACTGGGGAGTCCCCTTCCTCCACAGTTTCTGATTCTGGCTTCCCTTCAGTGCTCGGTGCAGGGCTCTCAGGCCCTGGCCTGCTCATCCCAGATTCTGACGGGACACACGAGAGACGTCACGGTCCTGGGGAGAGCAAGGTCATTTGCTTCCAGAATGAAGCCCTGGGGCTCGCAGTGCCCGAAGCTCAGAGGGTGGTCGGCAGACTTCCGCTTCCTTGGACTGGCAGCCCAACCCTGGGGCATGTCCTGACATCCTCTGTGTGCCTTGCACAGGGGTCCTGATGGGCCTGGGTGACATGATCTCACAGCAGCTGGTGGAGAGGCGGGGTCTGCGGGAACACCACACGGGCCGGACCCTGACCATGGTATCCCTGGGCTGTGGCTTTGTGGTAAGTTCTGCCCATGGCAGGGCTTGCGTGGGATGGATGGTGGCCACAGCTCCCAGCAGCCCCTGGACTCGCACCTCCGCCACCCTGCGCCCTTTGTATTGTAACGTTTGCTTCCCTGGGATTTGCTTTCTGACGCTTGGGGGCAGGGATGTGGATGCAGAGGCCAGGGGCTACCCCCCTGCAGTCTGGCCCTATCCGGTTTGCTTCCAGGGACCCGTGGTGGGAGGCTGGTACAGGGTTCTGGATCGGCTCATCCCCGGCACCACCAAGGTGGACGCGTTGAAGAAGATGCTGCTGGATCAGGTGAGCAGGCCTGAAAGGGGCCGGATAGGGTGAGCTGTGCTGGCGACTGGGAGACCAAGGCACGCACAGAGCTCTGTCTTCCTTCCCCAGGGTGGGTTTGCCCCGTGTTTTCTAGGCTGTTTCCTCCCACTGGTAGGGACCCTCAATGGACTGTCGGCCCAGGACAACTGGGCCAAGCTACGGCGGGTGAGCAGGCAGGTGTGGGAAGGAGGGCGGCTTCAGGGCGGAGCGGGGCAGGGCAGGCAGAGCCCAGGGGTGGGCTGGGGCGAGGGGAACAGCCTGTGGCGTTCACACAGGAGGGGGGAGCTCCGGAAGCAGCAGGTGTCAATCTGCTTCACTGTCTCCACAGGATTATCCTGACGCCCTCATCACCAACTACTATGTGAGAGCCACACCTGGCTGCCTGTTCTGTCTCCTCAGGGTGGGGGTCCCGTCCGTTCCCGTTCCCATTGTGGGCACACCCTGGGGAAGCCCGCGCCGGCCGACCGCCTGCCTCTCCTCACGTGCAGAAGTCGAGTAGGACCAGGCAGGGCCATGGGTCTGGGCTCGTGTGGGCAGCTGTCACCCTTACCCTTCTCTCTCGCAGCTCTGGCCTGCTGTGCAGTTAGCCAACTTCTACCTGGTGCCCCTTCATTACAGGTATGACAGTCCCCAGCCCACCTGTCATGGGAGATCGGTTTCCAGCCTTGAGCTGCTTTAGGCCCAGCCAGCCCTGTGCCCTGTCAGAGCCCCTCAGCCTCCCAGGCATTTTCTTCAGAATGTGTCACCCCTTTTGGCCTCCCAGAGTGCCTACCACTGACCTTTCCTCTCCCTAAGGGAGACCCTGCTTCCACAGCCCTCCGACCCGCCTGGACTCTGCCTGTGTGGTGTGTGTGCAGGGTCTTCAGCCTGGGTTAGGCAGGAGGGTAGACCAGAAAGCCAAGCAGGAGCCTGGCCAGGTATTATCTTGCCCTGACAATAAAGGTAGTTGCTGAACTGCAATTAAAAGGTCATGGAACTCAAAATGAGTGGTTAAAGTGCTTGGGAGCGAGGAGTCTGGGGAACAGGGATAAACATGAAACTCTGGAGACGCGGCCAAAATTTACATGTGCCGCTAAGAGGAAGAAAGACCTGTGAACCGAATTCTAAATGCGAGGCTCCTTTGCACCACCCTTTGAAACTAGAGCAGACCTTAGATCTAGTAGCTGTTGCTGGTACTGAAGGGAACACTTAAAAAAAAGAAACTAAAGCAGAGACGTTCAAGGCAAAGAGAAGGAGGTGCTGCCTGATAGGCAGGAAGTACTTTGGAGCTGCTCCTCAGCGGGTAACAGGTGAATGAATTCAGAAGGGCCTGGACAGGGGTGTGGGTGAGGGCCATGCGAGGCAAGAGCTCTGCACCGAATCTGAGGCTCTCATCAGGAGATGGGAGGCCGCTCAGCCCTTCATAGGGATGTGGGAAGGAGGCCTGAGTCCCCCAGATGGCCTCTTTTGCACTGCACTTTCCCGTCTCCGCCCCTTGCTCCCCTCCTCCTCTACTTCTCAGGCTGGCTGTGGTCCAGGGGGTCGCTGTTGTCTGGAACTCCTACCTGTGCTGGAAGGCACATCAGCCCTAGGCGGCCTCACCCCACAGTTGCCACTTTGCAGCGATGCAGCCTCCCCAAAGCGGCGACACCAGCTTCTGCAGGCTTGGGGTGCTGGTCAGAATTCAGCGGGATTAGCACCCTGAAGTGCCCATTTTGCCCTAAAATGTAAATGGACTCTGACGTCACTAAGACCTTTTATAATAGTCTTATTTCTGCCACGTACTGTGCACTCCATAAATAAACGTGCTGAACCCGAGGACCTCATCAGCTTTGTTTTACCCTGTATCCCACCAAATGTCCCCTCTGCCGCCCTAGCCCTGTCCAGCCCCAGTGTGGCTCATCTTTGAGGACTCCTTGAGCCCTCTGAATGGAGCCTCAGTAAGTATCTTATTAACTGTGTGATGATAAGTTTTTTTGTTTTTTTTTTTGAGTTGGAGTCTCACTGTGTTGCCCCGACTGGATTGCAGTGGCCGCTCCCGGCCACCGCAGCCTCGACCTGCTGGGCTCCAGGATCCTTCCGCCTCAGCCTTCCAAGTAGCTGGAACTACAGGCGCGCGCTATCACGCCCAGCTAGTTTTTGATTTATTGTAGAGATAAAGTCTCACCAAGTTGCCCAGACGGGTCTCGAACCCGCAGGCTCAGGCAATCCACTCACCTCAGCCTCCCAAAGGTGTGGGATTAAGGCTGAGCCACCGAGCCCGGCTGATGATAAGTTTTTAGGCAGAAAATTGGGGAGTCGACATTTTTAAGAACTGGAAAGCTGTTTAAACACGAGAGCACTGAGGTCCATGGAAGGGAGGCGCCTGTCCACACCTGCAGTCAGTGGCTGAGTGAAGCAGGCCCACAGGGTCTTGCTTCCTATCCAGTGACCCCAGCCAGAAGGCCACAGGCACAGTGATGCTGCAGCATGATTGGGGGTGGGGGGAACAGCTCCGCTCAACCACCCCTCGGGGCACATCAGAAGGAAATGAACTCACCTTCTGGGTCTGAAAGTGCTGGAGGCCAGAGACCCTCTTACGTGGCGCCTGGGTCTGGCAGCCTGGAGTTTAGGCGCCGGGGCTGGGAAAGGTCGCGAATCCGGAGGCGGGCTGCCCCACATTGGCTGCGTGCCAGCGGCACTCCCACCCCAGGTCAGCACCAGGGACACCCTTCGCGTGCGGGCGAACCAGCCACCCGCTGTGCTCGGGCCAGGTCATTGCTGTCCGGTCCCCGGGCGAGGGGCTGGTGTGTCCAGGGCCGTCTCCAGCCCCACCTGGCCTGGCCGACCCGCCCCGCGCTGTCACCAGCGCCAGCCCCAGGGACCGGCGCCCAGTGCGGGAGCCGCGCCCCTGGCCCGCACGCCAGGCTCGAGGCCGAGGTCGTCCCGCTCCTCGCTGACGTCAGTCGGAGCCATCCCAGGGCTATATAAGGCCGGGACAGACCCCGAGCTCCCCAGGCGTCTGCGCCCGCCCGAGGGAGACAGCCCCGTCCGCGTGGCGCACACGCTCCCCGACACCGTGAGTGGCTGGGGTGCCCCTGCGGCGGCGGGAGGGACGTGGGGGACGGGCGGCGGGCGCGAGGGCGTCCGCGCCTCACCGGGTCCCCGTGCGCAGGACCGGCGGCTCTATGCGGCGGGCGGGACGCGCGGCACTGCTGGCGGCGCTGCTGCTGCTGGCCCAGCTGCGCCCCGGAGGCGGCCAGAGGAGCCCGAGGCGGCGGCCGGGGCCCGGGACGCGAACCTGCGATGGAGCCCCGGGGCGCGGAGCCGGGCCGGCGGGACCCGCGCGCTTCTGGTGCTGCCGGCCGCGCACTCCCCGCTCCGCGCGGGCCCCGGGACGGCGGGCGAGCGGCCGCGGCGGGACGGCCCCCCGCTGTCCATCGACCTCACCTTCCACCTGCTGCGGGCCCTCCTGGAGCTGGCGCGGGCGCAGAGCCAGCGGGAGCGCGCCGAGCAGAACCGCGTCCTGCTCGACTCAGTGGGCAAGTGACCGCGGGGGCCGCACTCTGGCCCTGCCCCTCCTCCGCCGGGGACGCCCCGGGCCACCCTGGGCCTCTGCGCGCGGCTGTTTTGTAATAAACGTGCCAAAGAGCCTGGGCTCCTGTGGTGCGGACGCGCGTCCCGGGGGCGGGACCCAGGGGACGCGGGCCTCACCTCGCCCCCAGGGGTCGGCGGTCTGGCTCCGCCCCCGCCCGGCCCTCCGCCAGACTCCTCCGCGATGCGCCCCTTCAAGGAGGCGCCCAAGGGGTCCACCCCACTTCGTTCCCCAAACAGTCGCGGGACCAGGCGACGAGAGTGGGCTGCGGAAGGACTCGCGAGCCGGCACGCACGGGCCTTTATTGAGCAGTGCGGGGCTCCGGGTCCCCCCAGCGCCGGGCCGGCGCGGGCACTCAGCGGGGTCGGTCGGGCCTGGCCGGGAAGGAGCGCGCGGCGGGCGAGCCCGGGGTCCCCGCAGACCCCGCCCGCCCTAGCCCCGCAGCGGCCGGGGACAGGACAAGCGAACTTCGCGCGCGGGGCCGCTCCTTCGTGGCTCCGGGCGGGGGCTCCGAAGGGGCGCGGGCTCCACGCGAGACGGGCCGAGCCTGCCGCCCGGCCGGCCGCTCCCTCACGGTGCGTCTGGCCGCTCCTCCTCCGGCCCCGCGCCGCCCTCGTCCGCGTCCAGCGCCGCCTCCTCGTCCTCCTCCTCCCCGGAGGCGCCTGGGCGGGAGGCAGGTGTGAGGCAGGGCCGCCACCCCGCCCGCCCTTCCGTCGGCCGGCCCGCCGCCCCGCTCACCCGGCTGGAAGTCGACGGTGCGCAGCATGTCGGCCACGTGCTCCAGGCGCACGGCGAAGTGCTCCATGCTCTCGTAGCCCGGCTCCGGCCGCCCCGCCAGCTCCACCTTCGACATCGCTCCGACCCTGCGACGGCCACGGGGGCTCAGCCGACCGGCCCCGCCAGCCCCCCACCAGTGCGCCGCCGCCCTGCTCACTTGGTGATCAGCTCCTTGGCCTGCTGCGGGGGCAAGGGCAGGGTGAGCGGGGCGGGGTGAGCGGGGCGGCCCGGGCGAGGCGATCGGGGCTGGGTGGGCCAGGCAGGGTGAGCGGGGCTGCGTGGGCCGGGGCAGCGTGATGGGGACAGGGTGGGCGGGGCAGGGTGAGCGGGCAGGATGGGCCAGGCAGGGGAGCGGGGGCAGGGTGGCCCGGGCAAGGCGATCGGGGCAGGGTGGGCTGGGCCGGGCGGGGTGAGCGGGTTGCCTGAGCCGGGACAGGGGCCGCCGAGCCGAGCCAGCGCCGCGTCGGCGCGGGGAGTGGGCGGGCCGCCGGGCCCACCTGCAGGTAGAGCGCCATCTGCGGCTCCTCCATGGACTGGATGGCGGACTCCACCAGCTTGGACGAGGCCTCCAGGTGGTCCCCGTACTGGCGGATGAGGCCGCGCACGCGCTGCAGCTTGGCCTCCTGCTCGCGGGCCAGCGCCTGCAGCAGCTCGGCCTTGCGCTCCTCCAGCGCCGCGCACAGGCCCTCGAACCGCTGGCTCAGCAGCTGCTTCTGCCGCCGGCTGTTGTCCTGGAAGGCGGGCCCGGTGGGCGCGCGGGGCGGCACGGGACCGTGCCCCCCCCGCCGCCTGGGGAGCCGCGCGAGGGGTCGGGCGGCCCAGGCGTGTCTGCGCCTCGCGCGGGCTGCACCCGCGACATCCCCCTCGGCTCTCGAAGACCCGTGGGGCGCCGGGGAGCGGCACCCCTTTATGCCGCTGGAAGCCCGCCAGAGCTCAGAGACGTTGGCCAGCTGGACGGAGTCACAGGCCGCCGGGCGGAGGGGGCAGGCCGCGGGCTCACTCGACGGCGAGGGGGCCCAGTGGGCAGAGGGGAGCGGGCCTTCTGCTTCCGCCGCCGCCAACGCCCCCAGCGCCCCTCCTTCGCCCCGGGCTCGCCGCCTCCTCCTGGGCTCCCCAGTGCTCCCGAGCTCGCCGCCTTTCTGTGCGGACTCACCTCTTCCCTCCCGGGCTCAGCCCGACCGCCCTCCGCCTCCTCCCTCCCCCCTCGCCCGCTCCCCGCCCCCCCGCCCGCCCTCTCTCCGCGCCTCCGCCCTCGCGCTCACCTCAATGGTCTGGCACACCTCCTCCATCTGCGCGATCACCGCCTGCACGCGGTCGTTGCCCGCCACCAGCATGGCGATGCCGTCGCTGAGCTCGCTCTGCCACACGCGGGTGCGGGCGGGCATCAGCCAAGGTGACCCCGCCCCGCGCCGCCGGGGCTGCCCGGCCCGAGCCACCGCCCGCCCCCGGCCGCCTTCTCCGGATCCTGACTTCCGCCGGGTCTGAGGAGCTCCTCGGAGGATCCATTCCCGCACGACCCCCTGGCTGTCCCCTGGTTCTGAGACTTTGATGTGACTTGGGAGACCGTCCATGCCCCACCCTCTCGCCTCCCAGCGCTGCATTCTGTCTTTGCTCTTTTCCAGTCCTTTCGTCCTGTTCAAAACTCCTTCTCCAGAGAAACCTGTCATTTAACTCATCTGCTGCATGTTTGTTGGGTTTTTATTGTTGTTTTGGTTTTGGTCTTTTGGAGACGGGGTTCTCCTGTCGCCCGGGCTGCAGTGCAGTGATGTGATCGCAGCTCATTGCAGCCTTGAACTTCCGGGTTCAAGCGATCCTCCCTACTTAGCCTCCCAAAGTGTTGGGATTGCAGGCGTGAGCCACCACACCCGGCTCCCCAGTCATACTTTCTTTTTTTTTTTTGAGTCGGAGTCTCACTCTGTCGCCCAGACTGGAGTGCAGTGGCCGCCCCCGGCCACCGCAGCCTCGACCTGCTGGGCTCCGGCGATCCTTCTGCCTCAGTTTTCCAAGTAGCTGGAACTACAGGCGCGTGCTACCACTCCCGGCTAATTTTTGATTTATTGTAGAGATGAGGTCTTGTCAAGTTGCCCAGGCGGGTCTCGAACCCGCGGGCTCAGGCAGTCCACTCACCTCAGCCTCCCAAAGTGCTGGAATTACAGGCTGAGCCACCGAGCCCGGCTCATACTTTCATTTCTAAGCACTCCATCTAGTGCTTTATCAAACTGCCTTTTTTTTTTTTTGAGTCGGAGTCGCACTCCCTCACCCAGGCTGGAGTGCAGTGGCATGCTCACAGCCACCCCAGCCTCAACCTGCTGGCCTCAGGCGATCCTTTCACCTCAGGCTGCCAAGTAGCTGGAACTACAGGCACGCGCCACCACACCCGGCTAATTTTTTGATTTATTGTAGAGAGATGGTCTCACCAAGTTGCCCAGGCTGATCTTGAACCCACAGGCTCAGGCAATCCTCTCACCTTGGCCTCCCAAAGTGCTGGGACTACAGGCATGAGTCACCATGCCCTATCAAACTGCTTTTTAAAAATTCCATCTTGCAGGGCTCGGTGGCTCAGCCTGTAATCCCGCGCCTTTGGGAGGCTGAGGTGAGTAGATTGCTTGAGCCCGCGGGTTCGAGACCCGCCTGGGTAACTTGGCGAGACCTCATCTCTACAATAAATCAAAAAAAAATCAGCCGGGGGTGGTAGCGCATGCCTGTAGTTCCAGCTACTTGGAAGGCTGAGGCGGAAGGATCGCTGGAGCCCAGCAGGTCGAGGCTGTGGTGGCCGAGAGCGGCCACTGCACTCCAGTCTGGGCGACAGTGAGACTCCAACTCAAAAAAAAAAAAAAAATTCCATCTTAACTGGGAATCCCTAGTGGGAAACTGTCAGGGGAGAGGGGGTGGGATTGGCAGTTGAGGGAAACTGCTAGGGGAAGGAGGGGAATACCTCAACAACAAGGGTGCCTGCATAATCAGTGTTTGTATACCTAACCCTGAATTGTTATTGTAAATAAATAAATAAATAAGAAAAAAAATTCTGTCTTTTTCTTTGGAAGGTTGAGGTAGGAGGACTGCCTGCGCCCAGCAGGTTGAGGCTGCAGTGGCTCTGAGTGCCACTGGACTTCAGCCTGGGTGACAGAGTGAGGCTTCAACTCAAAAAAAGAAAAGAATACAACAGTGGGCCGGGTGTGGTAGCTCACACCTGTAATCCCAACACTTTGGGAGGTGGAGGCGAGAGGATTGCCTCAGTCCAGGGGTTTGAGACCAGCCTGGGCAACTTGGCAAGACCTTATCTCTACAATAAATCAAAAAAATTGGCCAGACTCAGTGGTTCAGCCTGTAATCCCAGCACTTTGGGAGGCCGAGGCAAGTGCATTGCCTGAGCCCACAGGTTCGAGACCCACCCGGGCAACTTGGCCAGACCTCGTCTCCACAATAAATCAAAAATTAGCCGGGCATGGTAGCACGCACCTGTAGTTCCAGCTGCTTGGGGAAGGCTGAGGTGGAAGGATCGCCAGAGCCCAGCAGGTTGACGCTGGAGTGGCTTTGAGTGTGCCACGGCACTCTAGCCTGGGTGACAGAGTGAGACTCTGATTCAAAAAAAAAAAATTAGCCAGGCATGGTGGTGCATGTCTGTGGTTCCAGCTACTTGGAAGGCTGAGGCGGAAGGATCGCTGGAGTCCAGCAGGTCAAGGCTGCAGTGCCCGCCCTGCCACTACACTTTAGCCTGGGTGAGAGTGAGACTCCGACTCCAAAAATAATAAATAAATACATACATACTTAAAATTAAATAAAAAATAAAACTTCCATTTTTTTAAAAAAAGCATTTGATTCATGGCTATCAGTTCTTTAATAACTTCAGTCTCACCAGGCTCGGTGGCTCAGCCTGTAATCCCGCACCTTTGGGAGCCTGAGGTGAGTGGATTGGCTGAGCCCGCGGGTTCGAGACCCGCCTGGGCAGGTGAGACCTCATCTCTACAATAAATCAAAAAATTAGCCGGGCGTGGTAGCGCGCGCCTGTAGTTCCAGCTACTCGGAAGGCTGAGGCGGAAGGATTGCCAGAGCCCAGCGGGTCGAGGCTGCGGTGGCCGGGAGCGGCCACTGCACTCAAGTCTGGGTGACAGAGTGAGACTCCAACTCAAAAAACAAAAAACAAAAAAAACACTTCAGTCTCTGAATTCCTTGGGGGCCTAAATCTATAGTTTTTGCTTCAGATGACCTCATCATGGAGCGCATTTCTTTGGGTTTCTGCGATTGACCTTGATCTCAGGAAACCCCGAGGGCCTCCATGGCCTACGGTCCTCCTGGCAGATTTGCACTTGCTCCTGGCCAACACCAGGCGGCGCCCAGGACCTAGTCCTGGGTTCGGCCCATCCGACCGGGATGCCAGGCGCAGGCCTGCCTTCCCGGGAGGGAGGCTCCCTCTGGGCTCACCAGCGCCTGCCGGCCTCGGTCCCTCTCGCCATGCGGGGCTCTGTCCGCCGCTGCCTCGTGCCCACCCCTCGCCCAGCTTCCAAGGCACCCACCCACACGGCTTGAAGACCCTGCTTCACCGGCGCAGGGGCTGGCCTGTCATCTGGCCCTCTGGGAGGCCGAGGCGAGGGGATGGACTGAGCCCGCCGGTTCGAGACCAGACTGGGCCAGTTGGCAAGGCCTCAGCTCTAAGATAAAAATTGTAAAAATCAGCTGGGCATGGTGGCACGTGCCTGTAGTTCCAGCTACTTGGAAGGCTGAGGCAGGAGGATCGCCTGAGCCCCACAGGTCGAGGCTGCAGTGGCCGTGAGCGTGCCACTGCCCGCCAGCCTGGGCGACAAAGTGAGACTCCAGCTCAATAATAATAATAATAATAATAATAAAACCCCCACTTCGTGCCATGGTGTGGCCGTGAGAGGACGTGAGAGCGTCTTGGCCACCACGCCGACTCCTTCCACCCGGCTCCTGTTATGCTGACGACCACTCTCAGAAGCAGGCGTTTCATGCCCACCCACCGAATGTGAGGAGAGGGAGACCAAGCACACACCCTGGGTCACACAGAGTCGAGCTCTGCGGAGGATGCTGGCCCCGTCTGCCCGACTCCAGGGCCCAGGGGAGGAGGCCCAGCCTTCAGGCCCGCCCTGAGCCCCACACCCCACGCCCACGGCTCCGTGGTACCTTCTGGCGCTTGTAGATGGTGGGCAGTGGAGCCACCTCGCAGTCCTTGTGGGCCCCGAAGACCTTGCAGAGGGAGCAGGTGGGCACTTCGCAGCTCAGGCAGTAGATGTTGATCTTCTCTTCCTCATGCTCCTCGCACATGAGATGCTGCTCCGCCTTGGAGTGCAGCGGCCTGGCGGGAGGGGGCCCTGGGCACCTCTCCAGCCTCCACTCCTGCCCTGCCCCTCCCTCCCCCCCATGATGTGCTGAGTCCCTTGCAGTGAAAGGGGACAGAGGAGCTGGGGGTGCCAGAGGCCTGGAGCCAAAGAGAGGCTGCTTTCCGGGACAGGGAAGTCCCTCGGGACAGGAAGCCGTGGAGGCTGGCAGGCCTTGCCGGGGGCTGCCAGCCTCGGCCCAGGAGGAGAGGATGGAGGAGGAGCCCTGGCCAGAAAGCAGAGCCTGCCCACCCTGTGGCCTGGGGCAGGGCCCCCAAGTCCTCCCGCCTCTAACCCCCACTCTGGCCTGTGGGTTCCTTTCCGCCCCCAGACCCTGTCCTCCAGAGAGGCCGATGGCTTGCTTAGACGGCTCACCTGGTCGACTCCTGCTTGTAGATGTCAATGATGTTCTCCACCAGCAGGTTCCTCTGCAGGCCGTAGACGCCGTGCCGGTCCAGGACCACCTCGTGCCTGCAAGACGGGCAGCGGAAACGGCCTCCCGAAGACACCGTGGTGGAGCCCCGGGCCTGCCACAGCGGGTTGGAGGCCTGCGGGGACAGGCAGCTTGAGAGCAGGCACAGCAAGGCCCGAGGGTACTGGGGAGGCAGGGAGGAGCTTGGCGCGCAGGGAGGAGTCAGCCCTCTTCTGCAGCTGGGTCCTCGGAGCCCAGGGCGGTGGGCGTGGAGCATTTGCTCAGCCCGCGGCAGGGAGGGCCCTTCCTCCGAGCCCAGCTTTGGCCCAGGCCCAGTTGGGACAGGAACTCTCTCAAAGGGCCCGGCTTGAAGCTGTAGGGGACACTTCCTAATGGACTCTATGTGGGGCCACCAACGTCTCCAGTCAGTCACTCATAGCCACCCCTCGGGGGATTTTCTGCAGTCCTGGGCAGGGGTGCAAGTAGAGCCTGCTGTGGGACATGGGGCAGACAGAGTGCGACCAGCTGGGTGGCACTGGGAAAGCTCAGGGAGCTGGGATCTTGGCTCCTGGGCTCTCGTGCTGCCAGAGAGGTTCCTTTTTGGAGTCAAGGTCTCACTCTGTCGCCCAGGCTGGAGTGCAGTGGCATGATCACGGCTCACCACAGCCTCCATCTCCTGGGTTCCGGTAATCGTCCCACATCAGTCTCCCAAGTGGCTGGAACTACAGATCTGTGCCACCCTGCCTGGCTAACTTTTAAATTTTTTGTAGAGAAGAGGTCTCACCATGTTGGTCTCAAACTCCTGGCCTCAAGCAATCCTCTTGTCTCGGCCTCTCAAAGTGCTGAGATTACAGATGTGGGCCACCACCCCCAGCCTGACTTTTTTTTTCCCTTTTTTACTGTAAAATTGGGCAAGCCTTCAATCCCTGTACAACTCAGGACTAAATTGGGTTTCTCAGTTTACATCAAATAGTGAGTGTGCCAGGTAATTGCTAAGCCTGGCAGAGCCTGTTTGCTGTTCCTTGATGTTCACCCTCTTTTTCAGTCATGGAAGCCTTGAGTTTTGGTGGGACACGTGGTATAAAGACCGCAAATTCAAGCCGCCCGTCCAGCGTGTTCTGGATGAAGACAGAAATGTTGTGTGCAATTTTTGGGACACGTCTTTAAGGGGGAGGGGCGTGCCCTCCTCCTCCTCCTTCTCCTTCCTGCCGGCTGGAGGGAAGACGAGATGGCTCGGCTTGAAACAGTCGTCCTGGGCCGGGAGGCAGCAGCTACCCACTGAGAACAGCAACAAGATGAAGGGAGCGGGTCTCTGGTGACACAGTCCTGGATGGCCCGCCCACACGTTTACGTGAGAAAAGCCACTTGTGACCTTCTTCAAGCCACGGTTATTTTGGGCTTTCTGCCACTTCCCAACCAGCCAAAGACCACACCCTTCGTGAGTGTGGAGATAGTAGTCACCTGCGACCTGGCGTATTTTGATGTTTCCCCTGCAATGGGGTTCCACGAAACTCTCCAAATCCTGTGCTGTTGAGCAGCTGGAAGGTGGGCTGGGAGGTCCCTTGCAGGCGCAGCCATGCCCACTACGCAGAGGGCGTCCAAGCCAAGGGGCCCCTGATGCTTCGATAGCAAGGGCTGTGGTAGGCAAGGCAGGAGGTGCGGCCCACCGCGAGGCGCACAGCTTACTTGGGGAGTAGCTGGCGCGGGCCACACACACCACATTTTCCTTGGGGTTTCTTGATACCTGTGAGGAATTAACACCAGCCCGCCAGAAACCTGGAACAGATCGGCTGGAGACGATCCAGGGCTGTGTTTGCACATCTGCTCTTCTCAGAAGCTGGGACTCTGTGGACGTTGCTGAGTTTGAGGCTGCATCAAAGCGTGCAGTCAGTGGGCTTTTGTTGGTGTGACACAAGTGGCCTTCCATACCCTGCGCCCGCAGCTCCTGAGGGCCCTCACCGATCTTGGACCGCAGGGGCCAAGCCCAGAGAGGCGCTCCACATGGGTCTGGATGGGAGGAAGGAGACCCACAGCCCAGAGCAAGGACAAGCTCCAGGCACCTCCCTCCCCACTGCCTCCTCCCTCTTCCTGAGGCACGAAAGCAGGGCCGCTTGTCAGGCAACATCAACAAGGATTTAGGGCCTGTGGCAGTCCAGCATCACGTCACGGGTTTTCCAGATTGAAACTGACCGTCAAGAGCTTCTTGTAAAGAAGGCTGGAGAGGTGGACATTTACCCTACTTAGACCACAAGAAGGTAGTGACAATGGTTGACGTCATTGAGCAGGGAGCTATTGTCAGTGTGTTGCTTGTTTTAATTCATTTAATACTCAAAGACGAGGAAATTGTGGCCCAGAGAAGTAAAATAAGCTGACATGGTCATCAGCTAATAGGTGGCAGAGCCCACACCGGAATTCAGGCCCTCTGGCCCCAAAGCCTCTCTAGCAGCTGCCTTGCTCAGTGCCAGTGTGATACAACGCAGGCCAACTGGAGAGCAATACCCAGAGTGAACATTCATCTCTGAGTCTCAGGCAGGGACAGATGGTTTTAAGTAAAAGAGTCATGAGGGACCAGACATCAACTCTTTACAGAGGAAAGGAACAGCCTGAAAAGCAACAATGCAACTGTGGGTCAAAGCTATTTAAGCAAGGCTGACGAGAAGATGACTCATCACATGGAAACCTTGAGCACCATGAAGCGCTCTGTGGGCTGCTTTAGCCAGGACTTGTCTGTGGAAGGGAGAGGAGACCACTCCAATCTCAGGGGAGACCTCATCCCCCGGGTCTGTGCATGCCCTCACAGAAGAGAAGTCACTGGATTTCTGGGGAAAACATTCTGGGATGACATCACTAAACCGACACACTCAACTACCTATTAATAGAGGTCACACCCCTCTATTCACCCACGAAGCCAAAAGACTAAACAGATTTCAAACCAGTGATGACATCCAGCCAGCTTATATTTAAGAGAACACTGGAAGCTAGCCAAGGTCAACGGTGGGCTGAGTCACGCTTGCTCCCTCAGCCCCAAGTAAAACGACCCCAGAAGAGGAGTGGTGAGCAGACGAGACCCAGCAGGAGATGCAGGCCAGGGTCACATGGATGGGAAAGAAAACGTGGTGGGCAGTGACAGATGAAGAGACCCTTTGGAAGAAGAACTCTGAACCCAATACAATTTCCATCTGACATTTTTAAAGAAATAAAGAAAACAATCTCAGCCGGGCTCAGTGGCTCAGCCTGTAATCCCGCACTTGTGGGAGGCTGAGGTGAGTGGATTGCCTGACCCTGCGGGTTCGAGACCCGCCTGGGCAACTTGGTGAGACCTCATCTCTACAATAAAAAAAAAAAATTAGCCGGGCGTGGTAGTGCGTACCTGTAGTTCCAGCTACTTGGAAGGCTGAGGCAGAAGGATCGCCAGAGCCCAGCAGGTCAAGGCTGCGGTGGCCAGGAGTGGCCACTGCACTCCAGTCTGGGCAACAGAGTGAGACTCCAATTCAAAAAAAAAGAAAAAGAAAACAGTCTCTTTGATTAAGAGATATAAGTGATCAAAGCTGGAAAGAGCTTGCAGAATTAAGGAAGGAAATCAATAAAACATCTCATCGACGTGGAAAAAACCTCCATATGAACTGTGGAAGGCTGAGGGCCATGGAGACAGGGGCGAGTGAAAGTCCATGGACACTGGCAACTCTGGGCCCTGTCTGTGGAAGACAGCTCTGCATGGCAGAGGAGTCCTCAGAAGCCAGAGGGCACTGTCATCGATGAGCATTCTTTTTTTTTTTTAAGAGACAGGATCTTGCTCTGTCACTCGGGTGGGAATGCAGTGCTGCAGTCATGGATGGCTCACTGCAGCCCTGAACTGGACTCAAGTGATCCTCCCACCTCAGCCTCTCACGTAGGTGGGACTATAAGCGCATGCCGCCACGCCTATAATTTTTTTATGTTTATTTCTTGTAGAGACGAGATCTCACTATGTTGCTCAGGCTGGTCTAGAACTCCTGAATGCAAGCGATCCTCCCATCTCGGCCTCCCAAAGTGCTGAGATTACAGGTATGCATCCCCGCGCCTGGCCGACACATGCAGTCTTTGGGCCAGCTTGCCGGAGGAGCAGGGAAGCTGCAGTCAGGGCTCAGCAGCCAGGAGTGATCCTCACCTCAGCCCGGGGACATAGCTGCACGCTAGGCTGGCTCCAGCAGCCTCCTCAGAGGGTCTCAGAAGTGCCCGGGGAGGTGGACGCCCGCATCGGCGGCAAAGAAAGGAAAACTTGAAGCCACGAAGCCACGGCAAGGGAGGACGAGGCCTGTGGGGAAAGGGGAAGGAAAGCCTGTGTCCCTCCCAAGGGGAAGCGAAAAGCTCCAGGATCCCAAGGCTCCCGGCAGCCTCCTGAGGCCCTTTGCCCGTTCCGCTCTGAGGGCCACCCAGATCAGGAGAGCGTCCCAGTCTTCTGCTGGGAGGCTGAAGAGAAGCTGGAGGGAGGCCGGAGGAGGCTGCACAGAGGCCGGGCAGCTGAGGGAGGAGGAGGCCGTGGCACGGAGGAAGAGCAGGGAAGTTACACGGCCTCCTCCCCGGAGAGGGGAAAGCCGGGTGCACAGCCGGGGCGTCACCAGGCCAAAGAGCAGGAAGAAGAGGACGGGAAGAGAGGCTGTCCGCCAGGCCTCGGAAGCCCTCCCCTCTGTGGGTGCCCCCGGTGGACTCCCAGCCCTGCTGCCTTTGCTGACTGCTGGCCAGTCTCGCATGCACGTGCCCATTGGTGCCAGGACCAAAGAGACGCATAATCGGACAGTGGGGTTTGTCTTTTGGACTCTTGGGCCCCCTGACTTCTGCTGCTGAAGGCCCTCACCGCGTTCCCCACAATGTGGCAGGAATGGAGATGGGGACAGTTTGAGGCACATTCAAGGTTTTTTTTTGAGTCGGAGTCTCACTCTGTCACCCAGGCTGGAGTGCAGTGGCATGCTCATGGCCACAGCAGTCTCGACCTGCTTGGCTCTGGTGATCCTTTCCCCTCAACCTTCCAAGTAGCTGGAATTACGGGCACACACCACCACGCCTAGCTTATTTTCGATTTATTGTAGAGACAAGGTCTCACTAAGTTGCCTAGGCTGGTCTCGAACCCCTGGGCTCAAGCAAGCCTCTCGCCTCAGTCTCCAGTGCTGGCATCCCCAAGTGAGCCACTGTGCCCAGCTGCATT
This sequence comes from Cephalopachus bancanus, assembly GCA_027257055.1. Taxonomy (NCBI): domain Eukaryota; kingdom Metazoa; phylum Chordata; class Mammalia; order Primates; family Tarsiidae; genus Cephalopachus; species Cephalopachus bancanus. The sequence continues at coordinate 102,786 of JAPVLO010001074.1, forward strand.
GAAGATTTTTATGTGCTAAGTCTAGTGCATGTGAGACAAAAACTAGCCCATAAAACTGGTGATTTTTCATGGATTTTATTGTTTAGAATGAGGGTGAAGTAAACACTTAAGCATCAAAAACGCGTCTTTTAGAGCACATGGCACACAGTCAGGTGGGAATCAGGAGGCCAGATGAGAATGGACTTGGGAAGGCCTCTGTTTCCTGACCGTCTCTGCTTATCACAGTGTGTCTGCCCACCTGCCAGCCCTCCTCAAGCGCGAGGTGGCTTCTCTGAGAAGGCCGTCTGCACTGGGTGTGTAAGGCGATGGTTGTCCCCCCTCCCCCGTGACTTCTCCGCATCGTAGTAGGGGCACGGAGTGCAGCACGACACAGGCAAGCTGCACAACACAGCCGCACTAGCGCGCCCATGTCTTTGGCACCAACAGAAACCACAGCTGCTCTCACCGCACGTTGCAGTCGTCACTGAAATTTCAGACACAACGTCCGTGCATCCCTGCTTGCAATGACAGCCTCTCTGGGCCACTGGCAGCCCTGTCTTTACTGTGCTAACCAAAAAGCGCAGATATTATTCTAGCAAACTGGTGCAACATTTTGGTGATTGTACGCCAGTGTTTCCCGAGCTTTTCTTCGTTATCGCCCTCTCCAGAGCCTTTTAAATTAGATCATTTTAAAGACACAGGTTTTCGTTGTGTTGCCCAGGCTAGCCTTGAACTCTCAGGCTCAAGCAGCCTTCCTGTCTTGGCCCCAGAGTATGGGGGCTACAGGCACGCGCCACCACCCGGGAGCCTCTTTAGACATTTTCCCCCAATGGCGCCCATTTCCTCCACTGAATGTTAGCATCGTGGCTAGACTGCATATCTGCTTACATACTATATGCATAGCTACCCTTTATATGTAAAAGAGTACTTTTTTTGCCTCTTCCAAAAATCAATTTTTCCCCTTGGGGCTGTACCACCCCCACTGAGAAGACATGCAGCCTTCTAATGCAGTCGGTCTCCGGTATAATCATTCCACTGGCGTTCATGCATTTACAAATGTCTATCTTAGGTTTCACAGACTGACGGACAGGTCCATGGCACAGAAAGAAATTCCTCTCTTCCCTGACTGTAAGTCCCGAATTTTCCCATCACAGTAGGAATGTCATACTCCAAGGGACAGATGACAACCTCCTTAATACATCCTCACAGCTGACAGCTTCTACAGCGGGCTAAAGATCTGTTGACTAACACCCAGTTAGAAAAGTCTTATCCAGGGAGACACCTCTTATCAACAAGGGTGGCTGAACGGAGCATATTTGTATACCTAACCCTTAACTGTACCCCACAATATCATTTAAAAAAATTGATTAAAATAAAAAAAAGTCTTATCTTCTGTTTCTGTTTATCCTTCTATTTCAAGACTGAGAAATAGTAATTGATCGGTTCTATTACACACAAAAATGTCTTGTTCTTTCCTCAGATCTTACATTTACACACGGGAGTCGGCCCCATAAAGCAAACTTTCATGGGCCAGTGGTGGGGTGTGCAGAAAAAACTCGTCTCTCCAGGAAATGGAACACCTAGGTGTGTCCCTACTCTGCCCTTGTTGGTGTGACTGTCAACAGTTTCCCGTGATCTCCCCTACACAACGGAGACAACGCCGTTCTGTGCAGCACAAATGCAATCAGGCTTGTGAAGCTGCCCCGCAGATCACAAGGCGCTGCACGAACACCAAGGCCCGTGAGCAACCCTAATCTGGACTTCAAGAATAAATTGCCTCCCAGAGCCGCAGCATGTGACACAGCCATGCTTCGAGGTGGAGGACAGGATGGAGTGGAAGAGACACACGGAGCTCACCTCCAGGCTCCGCCCAGACTTCTGTGGACTGCAGGCCCCGAGCCGCCTCTCTCGGGCCAATGGCGCCGTCCATGTCCTTAGTGATGTCCCCTCTGGAAAGATATCTGCAAGCACAGCTACTCTAATCTCACATCTCTAATCTCAGGATGTGCCTCCTCTTCCCCGGCTATCCGGTGCTCATTTGGGACACAGGCTCAGGACGCAAGGGGGCTTCTTGGAAGCTGTCTCCCCCAACCTGTGCGCAGACTCTGTGCACCAGACCCTCGGAACACACTAGGAAAACCACAGGGAAATGGTGGGCAGAGGACCCGACAGGAGAAGACAAGCTGAGGAGCCTCAGAAGAATGCAGGTTTTGGTAACAGCTGAGCTGTGGGCACAAAGGGGATTTGAGAGGAGGGCTGGCTGGGCCACAGAAGCAGGAGTGAGCCTGGTGCGAGGGGCTGGTCCACCAAGCCCCAAACTGCTAGAAAGGGAGACAGAGGCAGAGGAGTGGGCCAAGCTAGACAGGGCCACAGAACGAAAAGCCCTTAAAAATGGAAATCCACACAAATGTTTCCTCATTTGCGAGACCAGATTGTTAGTATCGTAAGGAATGCTAAAGACCGGCTTAAAACACCCTTTTAGGGCAATCCCCTTGGGTGCCCTCCCACTGTGGGAGCTTTGTCCTCTCAACAAATCCTGCTTTCAAAAACAAAAGAAAAACACCCTTTTAGTGGGGGCAGTGGCTCACGCCTGTCATCCCAGTACTTTGGGAGGCTGAGGCAGGAGCAAGACCCAGTCTATACAACATTTTTAAAAGTAGCTGGGTGTGGTGACATCCCAGTACTTTGGGAGGCCGAGGCAGAAGGATCATTAAGCCCAGGAGTTCAAGGTCACAGTGAGCTATGATCGTGCTACTGCTCTCCAGCCTGGGTGACAGAGTAAGACTCTGTCACTAAAATACAAAAAGTGGAAGCTGGGCATGGTGGGTCACGTCTGTAATACCAGCGTTTTGGGAGGCTGAGGCAGGAGGATTGTTTGAGTCTAGGAGTGAGACACTGCCTCTACTAAAAAATTTAAAATTAAGCCAGGCTCGATGGCTTAGCCTGGAATCCCGTGCCTTTGGGAGGCTGAGGTGAGTGGATTGCCTGGGTTCGAGACCCGCCTGGGCAACTTGGCGAGATCTCATCTCTACAATAAATCAAAAAATTAGCCGGGCGTGGTAGCGTGCGCCTCTAGTTCCAGTTACTCGGAAGGCTGAGGCGGAAAGACCGCCGGAGCCCAGCAGGCGAGGCTGCAGTGGCCGGGAGCGGCCACTGCACTCCAGTCTGAGCGACAGAGTGAGACTCCAACTCAAAAAAAAAATTTTTTTTTAATTAAAAAAAAAGCAAGCCAGGCTCGGTGGCTCAGCCTATAATCCCACGTCTTTGGGAGGATGAGGTGAGTGGATTGCCTGAGCCCACGGGTTCGAGACCCGCATGGGCAGCGAGACCTCATCCCTACAATAAATCAAAAAATCAGCCGGACATGGTAGCGCATGCCTGTAATTCCGGCTACTTGGAAGGCTGAGGTGGAAGGATCGCCAGAGCCCAGCAGGTCGAGGCTGCGGTGGCCAGGAGCGGCCACTGCACTCCAGTCTGGGCTACAGAGTGAGACTCCAACTCAAAACAAAAACAAAAACAAAAACAACCCCCCCCATTCTTTCAATCTGCAGATGTGTACACGGGCTTGAAGAGGCGAAACAGCCTGGTTTACAGCACATGGCTAGTAACAAAGAGACTGACAGGAGAACTCAGGCGTGTCAAGTCTCAGTCTGGATGTTTGTCCTCATTAGACGGAGATTCCTCCTTGCACAAATAAGATCCCTAACCCTGCTACAGCCTGATGGAATTCACAAAAGGTGTGCAAACTCATTTTGCATAAAGGGGACCTGCCCAAGGCTGGGCTGGCGCAGTCCCGGTGCCCTCAGCAGCAGGTGGACGTGGCAGAGGCCACACCTGCAGACGCCTGCCCCGACAGCGACCGGCAGGGAAGTGGGATTCGGGCGGAGTGGAACAGAGGCCGTCTCTCTCCCGGCTGCCCTCTGTTGGCGAAGGAGGCCCCCTTCCTGACACCCCCTGCGAGTTCCGCCCGAGACAGCCAGCCTCCAGAAAAGCTGCTTCTGAACAACCTCCTCGCAGGGCCTTCTGGTCGTCTGTTAAACCACAACAGGTTGCAGCTCATAAACAAGTGCCCACGGTGAAGGGGAGGCAGGTACAAAAATAAGCCGAGGCTCGCTTCAGCCTTCAGGAGCGAACAGAATCTACAAATACAGAAACACATGGGAAGATGTTTGTGTCAGAGTCCCACACTAACAGCTTTCCTTTAGACAAGATTCTTGGTGGCTGAGTGGGAGCGAGTGTGGGGAAGGAGGGAGGGAGAAGTTACGAGGTTAATGTAGTGTCTTGGTGTTTCATTCTGTTTCAGTTCAGAGAGAGATACATGCTACAGCTCTGAAGAGAATAGCATTATGATAGCCGCTATGTGAAGACTTGTGTGGGGACCAGAGTTTGAAAGCAACATGCAAAGACAGCTAGGCTCGGTGGTGCAGACCTGCATTCCCATCACTCGGGAGGATCACGCAAGCCCAGGAATTCAAGGTCAGCCTGGGCAACACAGACGCCCTCAAAAAAAAAAAAAACCCAACAAGTAAGCAATATGCAAAATGAAAATAACTGTTTGGGGTAGAGAGCATTTCCTCCCAACCCCTCCCGCCTTTTTTTTGAGTCCAGGTCTCACTCTGTCACCCAGGCTGAAGTGCAGTGGTACGATCACAGCTCACCACAACCTCAAGCTCCTGGTCGCAGATGATCCTTCTGTCTCAGCCTCCCGAGTAGTTGGGACTACAGGTGTGCACCACCACACCCAGCTAATTTTTTTGATATTTTTGTAGAGACAAGGTCTCACTATGTTGCCTAATCTGGTCTTAAGCTCCTAGGCTCAAGCAGTCCTCCCACCTTGGCCTCCCAAAGTGCTGGAATTACAGGCATGAGCCACTGTGCCTGGCCTCCAAGCCCTTAATACTGTTCAACTAACAGTATTTTCTTTTCTTTTTTTTTTTTCCTTTTTTTTTTGAGTTGGAGTCTCACTCTGTCGCCCAGACTGGAGTGCAGTGGTAGTTCCCAGCCACTGCAGCCTCGACCTGCTGGGCTCCAGCGATCCTTCTGCCTCAGTCTTCCAAGTAGCTGGAACTATAGGCACGTGCTACCACACCCGGCTCATTTTTGACTTATTGTAGAGATGAGGTCTCGCCAAGTTGCCCAGGTGGGTCTCGAACCTGCGGGCTCAGGCAATCTACTCACCTCAGCCTCCCAAAGCGTGGGATTACAGGCTGAGCCACCAAGCCCAGCTAACTAGCAGTATTTTCAAATTGATGTTTTAATTTTTCAAAATTTGCCTCCTGGCTATCTAGTTAACTAGATCGTATAAAATCACAAGCCCCTCAAACCCATTTGTTGTTCATCACAGCAGTTCTTAGGAGAGCAAAACACTGGAAACCATCTAAATGTTTTAGAGGACAGAATAAATGACTGTGGCCCAGTCGTGACAATAAAACACCATATGGCAACTTGAAAGGGAAGACATAGATCTGATGTGCAGACATGGAGTGATCCCCTGAAGAGTACGCGAATGGGGTGGGGCGGGGACAGTGATGCCAGCCTAAGTTGGTACATCCGTGCGAATGTCCCCGTACACGGGCATCTTCTGGAAGGATTCAACAAGAAAGTTGGCAATGGCTACTCTCATGTGGTAGAGGAAATTGAGGGTCTGAGGCGAACGGCAGACGTGCTTCTTATGATGTAGATGCCTACACGACTTGAAAAAGCATGCATGCACACTGAAAGTTCCCAGCAAACACACCGAGTCACTTTGATCGCTGTTGACCTTCTAGGCAACGTCCTCAGGGGTTGGCGGTTTGAAGACAGAGGACCCAAAAGCCCTCTTCTTGCCCCCATACTCAGAAGACAGACAATCTGATGATGCCCAGGGTTGTCAAAACGTGGAGGCAATGTGTGAAAAAACTAAATATGCTCGTCTTTCTGAGGAAGCTCTACTTATATCGAGATGAAATCCATGAGTGCAGCTGAAGAACTGGGTCAGCCTCCCACGAGGCCCTCCCAGAACCCCAAATAAAGCAGGAAAGCAGGAGCCATCCACTCCTCCTCAGAGGCCCAGGGCTGCTCTCAGTGGCACATGTTGCTCCAGACCCCCAGAGCCCTCTCCTGAATCTCCTGCACAGAGTTTGCCCCAGCTGTTCTCAGGTGTCTCTGAGTCTAGATCAGTGTTCCAGAGCTTTCTGGAGGCAAAACTGTGTTGGACACAGAGGGCTGACTTAACAAAGAGGCGGCCTCAACGTCTTCCAGCCTCCATGTGCAGGTCCTCGTCCAGCTCCCTCTGCCAGATGACGCCGTGTGGCCTGCACGCTGACATCTGCCCACTCTTCTACAGGACACCTTACCCTGGCTTTCAAAACTTGTTTTGGCTGGGCTCGGTGGCTCGGTCTGTCATCCCAGCACTTTGGGAGCCTGAGGCGAATGGATTGCCTGAGCCCATGGGTTGGAGACCCACCTGCGCAACTGGGAGAGACCTCATCTCTACAATAAATAAAAAATGAGCCAGGCGTGGTAGTGCACACCTGTAGTTCTGGCTACTTGGAAGGCTGAGGTGGAAGGGTCGCCGGAGCCCAGCAGGTCGAGGCTGTGGTGACTGTGAGTGTGCCACTGCACAGGGTGACAGGGTGACACTCCAACAAAAACAAAAGCAAAAACTTCTCTTTGCTTTCACACACTTCAGGTCCTAACCAGAGGCTGTTTCCCGGTAGTAATGAGAAAGGATGGCAATGTCCTCCTGTCATGACCCCCTAGACATTAGGCACCTCAGCCTGAGTATGTTCAGTCACTGAGACGGGAAAAACCAAGACGGGGGCATGGCGTCCCCCCTCACACAGGACTCACAGGCCCAGTGTTCAGCCTAGGCCCTGGGGGGTAGCATCTCCCGGCCCTGAGCTACTACACAGCCGGACGACGGCAGGCTCAGACACTCAGAGGACAGAGGGAGTGGCCTGGACGGGAAGACGGCACCAGAGACTACAAGGCGCGGGGCACAGTGAGGACAGTGCCCAACACACAGACGAGGGGCGGGTCACAGGCCCAGCACAGGGTGGCCCAACCCAGCCAGCCCCTTCTTGTCCCAAACACGCTGCCCCAGGAACTTAAAAGGGAGGCGCTTTCTCAGCTGGGTTAAAAGTCACTGTGCTAAACGCATTTCCACCTCACCTCGGATGCAGACGGGTACCTGTTGCGATGTGGCCTCTCACTGACGCACAGCACCAGGCAGTGCCGGTCAGCCAGGGCTTTCACTCCCTCTGCAAGGCCCTTTGTGTGTGTGCCTCTACCCTTCTCTCTGCCTGCTCTCTGTTCCACTTGGTGATTGACTAGAACCTCCCCAGTGGCACAGGGTGGGGAAAAAGTCCATTTACAAGCCACTTGGCATATGCATTTATTTTTGAAGCCTGTGGCTAAAATGGTGTCAGTGAATGTGATTAACCAGGCTTGGCCCCGTGACTGCAATGAGACCAAGTGGCCGGACTTCTGGGAAGTAAAATTTCTCCCCTGCCTTCTCTGCTTGTCCAGTGCCTCAACACCTTCCAGCCTGCAGGCCTCTTTGCAAATGGCCTGGAGCCGGGGTGGGTTCCTAGGCTCCTGCCCAGATGCCTCATTCTGCCCCAAAGGGCTGCCCTGAGCTGTGCCCTAAATACAAACAGTTCTACTGTCACGATGAAGTTTCCTCATGGGGCTGTGACTTTCTTTCTTTTTTTTGAGTTAGAGACTCACTCTGTCGCCCAAACTGGAGTGCAGTGGCTGCTCCTGGTCACCGCAGCCTCGACCTGCTGGGCTCCGGCGATCCTTCTGCCTCAGCCTTCCAAGGAGCAGGAACTACACGGGCGTGCTACCACACCCAGCTACTTTTTAAAAAATTTATTGTAGAGATGAGGTCTCGCCAAGTTGCTCAGGTGGGTCTCGAACCTGCGGGCTCAGGCAATCCACTCACCTCAATCCCAAGGCACGGGATTACAGGCTGAGTGTGACATGCTGCTCTTTTCTCCAGGTTTTCCACAGTGTTCTCAGACTCTGAAATGCAGTCTGGTGCAGGCCCTCAGAAGCCCGGGGTGGGGTTCCCTGCCTGCTCGTCTCCGAGGGGTCCTTCCTCAGTAGACCCCAGCAGCCGGCCACACACAGCGTCCATCCAGGCCAGCGTCCCTCACCGCCCGCCCAGAGCCCCTGCCCGCGAGCTGGGCCTGCCCCGGCGACGCTGCCGCCTGGACCCACCTGGAAGACGTCGTTGGCACACTTGCGGCACAGGTTGTGCTGGCAGGGCAGGATCACCACAGGCTTGGAGAACATCTCCAGGCAGATGGGGCAGATGAGCTGCTTCTCCAGGCTGTCCATGCTGTGTGCGTCCCCCAGCAGCGGCTTGAAGCCCACGGCGAAGTTCATCCCCTCAGCGCTCGGCCACCCCGGCCTGGGCCCTGCTCCTGGCCTGCCTCGCTGCCGCTGGCTCTCCTGCCCCTCCCGCCTTGCCCCTTCCGCGGCCCCCTCTCCAGACGGCCCTGCCCGCCCGTCCCTTCCTCTAAGGATTCAGTTTGTCCCAGGATAACTGTCTCACTCCTGTCTCTGCTCTGCACCCCGCCAGACGTATGTGGCTGTCTCCCTCCCTCCCTCCCTGTAGAGCACTCCTACTTCCCAGACTCTCCTGTTCGCCCTGTGGGCAGCACTGCGTGTCCCTTCCTCTCTGAGGAGGAGATTAACTTTACTGTGGGGGTGGGGAGGCGAGGGGCATCTGTGTGACATTCCAACTCCCAATTTAGCTCATGTAAGGCGAGCCACAGCTGTCACCGAGAGAGTGACCCTGACTCAGAAGCAGGTGACTCTGTGAGCAAGGGCAGGCCGAGGGCCACTGTGTGCAGCAGACGGTGGGCCCGCAGAGGTGCCGCTCTGCCTTGCCCTCACCTGGAGGCCCCTGCAAGCCCCAACGCGGCTCTGGCTTGGGCCCGTCTTCTAGGGCGGTGACACGGAATCCAAGTCAGCCCATGTGCGCGATGCCATACGGGGCTCAGGGTGGGAGGAGAGGTCCTGCCAGACCTAGTCGGCGGCGGTTTCCTCCTCCTCCGGACTGAGCGATTCGGAACGCGGCAGCCCAGAAAGAGCGTCTCTTGTCCCACGCTTTGGCCCATTTTGTCCTTGCTCAGTCTTTTCCTGTATCGCCCCAGAGAAAGACACTCAAGCGGCCAGAGTGACTGCTATGCCAGGGCTTGGAACCACCCACAAGCATCCCCGAGGAAGTGTGGGATTCTGGGCCACGAGCACATCACTGGAACCACTCCAAGGACTGCAAATTTGTTGGGAAATCGGGAGAGGCTGAGTTGGGCAGAAAGGACCTGCACGCCAGGGACCTATTTTGGGCATCCAGGGAATCGGTCTCCAGGGAAATTTTAGAGCGCTGACACACAGTCACGGGCTCCAGGAAGCCTCTGCCCGGCTCCATGCTGTCCTGGCCAAGCTCTCCAAGCCAGGCTAGCCAGGCTGGCCCCACCCGGTCTTCTTTTCTCCTGCCCAGGAGCAATCTGTCTTTCTTGGGCCCAACGTATGCACTGGGATTGGACAAAAGCTTTTATTTACTGACATTCTCCAGCCTTTCTCCCAGTCTGGGGAGAGATGTTTAAGGCGTTACTAGGCGGTGACCCTGGGTAGACGGGAAATACATGTGTGGCGATGATACCGAACAGGCAGCATGAAGGGACGAGAGTGGGGAGGGGTCTGTAAAGCACGATTTTCCCCCATCCCAGGTCCCATGCCCTTGTTTTTCAGAGCCAACTACGTGGCAATCAGCCTGCACGAGATGGGGTGAAAAGACAGTGGCAAGCAGGCCTCAGTGTGTGGACTTCAGTGGCCCATGGGACCCAGGCTAACATGTGTTGTGTGGCAGCGAGGCCAAGCTGAGGCCAAGATGACACCCCAAGCCTCAAACGCGCTCAGACTAGTCCTGAGGGGGCACATGGTGGCAAGGGCTGTGGGTGCTGGGGTGAGGTGTGCTGGCTCAGGAATGCAGCTGCTGTCAGGAGCTCTTGGTAACTGTGCCCAGCTCCAGGAGCAGAATCCCCTACTCCTCGCCAGGATCTCAGGGGCCCCAACGAGCCGACCCCGGCCCCAACAACAAAGCAATCACAGGAAAAAGAATCCTTAGGAAACATCAGTCACCGCTGCCTGACCTCACAAGGGTAGGGATGGGGGGCTACTCTCTGACAGGCAGAGATTGGGACTGGAACTAAAAAGAAGAGCCTCTGGGCAGCTGCACATAGCCAGGGTCAGCAGTGCCACCAAGGGCAGAGAGGGTGTCCTTGCAGGGGTGGCCACCATCCATGCTTCCACAGTTGAGATCCTTAAAAGAAGAGGGGTCAGGTCAGGGTCACTGTCAAGATAAGGCTTCTTGTTCCCCTCTTTGATGTGTGCAGTGCACCGGGCAGCAGAAGGCACCCTCGTGGGGTCAGCACCTAGTGGTGGAAGGCGGCACCTTATTAACCAGAAAGAATAACCACCTAGAATTTGGAGCAAACCCCACACGCGATGGCACCAGCACTTGTGGTCCACAAGCCTTCCACTAAAGGCACGCCTGCAGTCAGCACCTCGTATCCGTCAGCTGTGGTACCCCTCAGTTTACGTACCTCACTCCTCTTCGCCTCTTAAAGGTCATCCTCGCTCTCCTCCTGTCTTCTAAACTCACGTGCGGCTCCTACGACAGAATTATGTGTTTGCTTACATATATCAACATTCAGTTACCATGTCTTTGGGCTTTGGAGAACCGCTCCCTTGCAGCTATGCATCAGCACCACCAGGTGGCACTGCTGTGCAGTTCAGTCAACCTACAATTTTTTTCTTTCTTTTTTGAGGGGGGGGGTAGTTGGAGTCTCACTCCATGCCCAGGCTGAAGTGCAGGGGCACACTCACAGCCACCGCAACCTCGACCTGCTGGGTTCTGGCCATCCTTCCGCCTCAGCCTTCCAAGTAGCCAGAACTACAGGCATGCGCTACCACGCCCAGCTAATTTTTGGTTTATTGTAGAGACAAGGTCTCCCCAAGTTGCCCGGGCTGGTCTCAAACCTGCGGGATCAGGCAGTTCATTCGTCTCAGCTCCCAAAGTGCTGGGATGACAAGCTGAGCCACTGAGCCTGGCCAAGATTTTCCTTTTTTAAGTTGGAGTCTTCCTCTGTCGCCCAGACTGGAGTGCAGGGGCATGCTCACGGCCACCACAGCCTTGACCTGTTGGGCTCAGGCGATCCTTCTGCCTCAGCTTTCCAAGTAGCTGGAACCACAGGCATGTGTCACCACGCCCGGCTAATTTTTTGATTTATTGTAGAGACAGGGTCTCGCCAAGTTGCCTGGGCTGGACTCGAAGCCCTGAGCTCAGGCCATCCTCTTGCCTCCGCCTCCCAAAGTGCTGGGAAGACAGGCTTTAGCCACCGTGTCTGGCTCAACCTACAGTTTTTAAAGTTTAACGATTTGGGGTGGGAATGATCTCAGACACCTCATCCTCTTTTTGAGTAGATGCCAAAAGCTGCACCCTCGAACCTGTGGTCTTTCCCAGGCACACTCTCCCACCCTGTTCCTTGACAGGAGAGGCCAGCACAGCATTCCCTTCCCACCGCCCGTATGTGGCATGAGGCATGCGGACACATCTCGGCACCCTCTCTTCACTCTGTCTCAGTGCCAGGCTGAGCACCGGCACCACCAGGCGCGTTCTCCCAGTCTTCCTCACCCCGGTCACCTCCCTCACTCCCGATGCAGGCCTTGCCTCGGCCCCACTGGGCCCTCACCTGGCCTTGGAGGCTGGCGCTGGATGTTCTGCTGGTACTGCCTCTGGTGATACTCCTCGGGGGGCGGCTTGAGCGCACCGCAGCAAAAACAGCAACAGCAGCAGCAGCAGCAGCAAGTGAGCAGCACACACAGCAGGACCAGAGTCTGGAAGGCAGGCAGGATGGCCTCAGCCCAGCAGCGCTCCATGACAGCCAGGCCCTGCCCGCAGCCCTCCGGCACCAGGAATGGGGCAACGCAAGCACGGGGCCCAGGGGAGGAGGCTCAGCCTTCCTTCCTTATGCTTAAGGGTCTGGGGAGAATCATGTACCTTGAACCAACAGCTATTCAGAGTATAATAGTAGCGGACACCTTCCTCGCCAAAGTGGTCGTACAGATAGATTCCCAATGAGCCGTGCTGGTCGTAGATTTTCCGTTTCTTGGGGTCACTCAGTATCGCGTGGGCTGTGTTGATCTCTTTGAATATTTCTGCTGCTTGGAGGTCCCCTGGATTCTTGTCTGGATGATACTTCAAGGCCAGTTTCCTACCCAGGCAATATCCAAAAGAAGGGTGGGGTGGGGATGGGGAATGGCCAGGGAGCGGGGGTTGGGAGGAATGACAGGGATGGGCCCTAGAGGACACAAGAGATGTGGTACATGGGGGAAGGCAAGCAGCCAGGTCTAAATTCTTTCCCATGCCGCCATGATGAGGGTGATGGCCCCATCAGGCCCACGTGAAGGCTTGTAGGGATTTTAAAACGGGCCAGAAAGCACAGTCAAAAGAAAAAGGTGTCAGGGCGGAGATGCCAGGGTTCAATACAGAGCTGAGGTCTGAACCTGTAGGCCTTTTTGATGTCTTCTGGGGAGGCCCCCTTCTTAAGTTCCAGCACTGCATAGAGGGTGGTCCCGCCTCTGGACAGCCGGCGGGCTGCTTCGTCCACGTGAGACATGACCTGAGCTGGAGGAAGCAGCCTCTGGGAACACATCCACAGGTGAGAGCACAGAGCAACTGACCAGTGGCAGGGATCGTGAGGATAAGGCGACAGTGAGTGGGATCTGCGGCCAGCAGGAGGGTGCAATGACCAAGCCAGCATTCAAGTCCACTTTTAAGGAGGAAACACCTTTCCCCGGCCTCTCCCAGGATACTCCAGCCACATCAACCTGGGGACAGAGGCCCAAGCAAGGTGTGTCTGGGCCAGGAAGAGCTCCCATGGCCCCAAGTAAATGGCCCTGGGCCCGTCCAAGCTGGCGGCTGGCTGGGAAGACCAGGGCAGCCCCAGCTCCTGAGCAGGCCGCATCAGGAAGGGGAGTGGTCCAGGTACAGAGAGAGAGACAGTGGCAGCAAACCAGCGCTGCTGGCGCAAAGTGGGGCGTCCCGAGGCAAGGCTGGAGGGCGCCTGCCCCAGGCTGGGACCTGCTTCTTCCCCAGTCTCCTCTCAAACTGCCTGGCCTGGACCCTCGGGAGTGGGGGGCACAGCGAGCAGGGCTGGAGAGTGAGTGGAAGGTGTCTGGGCAGGCCCGCCAGGGACCCCAAGGAGAACACCCCAAGGGAGAGGACCCCAGGGGACAGGACCCTAAGGGAGAGGACCCCAAGGGGACCCCAGGGGAAAGGACACCAAGGAAGTAGACCCCAGGGGAGAGGGCCTCAAGGGAGAGGAGCCCCGGGGAGAGGACCCCAGGAGACAGGACTCCCCCAGGGACAGGACTTCAGGGGACGGGATCCCAGGTGACAGGACCCCCAGGGAGAAGACCCCAAGGGAGAGGACCCCAAGGAAGTGGACCCCAGGGAAGAGAGCCTCAAGGGAGAGGACCCCAGGGCAGAGGACCCCCAAGAACAGGACCCCGGGGAGATGACCCCAGGCGAGGGGACTCCGGGGGACGAGATCCTAGGGAGTGGCCCAGGAAAGCCAGGCGAGGAGGTCCTCGGCTCCAGGCCATCCTGCCCCGGGCTAGCGCCTTACCTGGGAGTCCCCTCGGGCCGGGCAGGCCTCACCCACCCGCGACCCGGGCGTGAAACTTCACACCGCGGCGGCCGTCACCCACCGCGGACGCGCACTGCGCCAGCGCGCACTCAGGACGGTCGTTTTCTGGCGCCCCCGGAAGCACTGTGTGGAGAGGCCACGGTGGCCCCGGGACCTATCTCGCGCACCGGAAGCCGGGCCTGAGGTAGGTGCGGCGTCTCCCGGGCGGCCATTCTGACGGTCGCAGCCCTGAGGCGCGACGGCCCTTCCCCAGGCGTGTCCCTACCGGGCCTCCACGTCGGGGGCGGCGCTCCTGCGGTGGCCCCGAGGCCCCGCAGCCTCACCGCTCGACATTTCCGCTGCCGCGGTCGCTCGCAGCCTGCAAGACGGCCCGCGAGGCAGCTGGGCCGGCCGGTACCTGGGTCTGGCGCCTAAATGCACCCCCCGTGGTGAGGGGCCGCGCGAGAAAGCTCCCACCAGCAGGCACTGCCGGTCTTCCGCGGTCGCCCCCGGACGTGGAGGCCAGGCCAGCTCGCCTCCCGCCAAGATGCCTGCGGGCCAGGGCGTCTCGCCGCGGCCCGCCTCGTTCCGTGGCCTCTGTCCTGGGTCGCTGGCTGCGTCACAGGTACCTGAAGAGGCACCTGCGTCCCTGCTCCTCGCGAGGCCGCGGTGGGAGGAGCGCTGAGCCCAGGAGTTCAAGGCTGCGGTGGGCGATGACACGGGGAAACGCGCCAGACCCTGTCTCTAAAAAAGAACAATCCTGGTCAGGCTTGGTGGCTCAGCCTGTAATCCCTGCAATCCCGAGGCGAGTGGATTTTGAGTTTAAGACCAGCCGGGACAACTTGGTGAGACTTCGTCTCTACAATAAATCAAAAAATTAGTAATTCAAGCTACTTGGAAGGCTGAGGCGGAAGGATCGCCTGAGCCCAGCAGGTCAAGGCTGCGGTGGCCGTGAGTGTGCCACTGCACTCCAGCCTGGGCAACAGAGTGAGTCTCCAACTCAAAAAGAAAGAAAGAAAGAAAAAAATCCTGGTCTGTGGACCACTTGTAGTTGTCATCACTCTCTCCCCTCCATTGCAGGTGTTTGCACCCTTTCCTCCCCTTCTGGGTTTCAAGTCAGTACTCCTAAAGAGACCCAGCCATCAGAGCCCACTATGGAATCCCCACGGCAGGCTTGGGGACCGAACCAGTGAGCCTGCTTCCGTCAACCTGGGCCCCGGGGGCAGGGATGCAAACCCATGGCATCACCCACTCAGCCCAGATGTGTTCAGCTACTCTCCTAGGGAAGGTGCAGAAGCTGACCGTGTGCTCCAGTGGTTTGGGCTGTGCCAGATTTCTCCAACCTCCAACCTCCATCCCCACAGTGGCAGACAGCCGAAAGAGCCCGCTCACGTCTTCACTGGCACCGGGCAGAGGGCCCTGGAGGTGTGCTCATGGCGAAGTCCCTCCTTGGCCCCCAAAGCCCAGCGGAGTCCTACCCTGCCCTCACTCCATCTCAGGCAGTCTGCTGGCTCTGGCTCTACCCCGCTGCTCTACTGCCAGACCCCTCAGAGCCCTTGACCATGCTGTGCTCTCTTCTGGAGGAGTCCCCAGGCTGCTTGCATGGCTGACTTACCCTTCGAGGCTTTCAGCTCTGGGCCCCTTCAGAAGGTCTGCCAAGCTGGGTTGCTCTCCGCTCCCCACCTCATAATACCCTCACCGAGATTTGTGAACATGTATTCGCGCATTGGTTTGCTTAAGGGATGCCTTCCCCAGGTGGCAGGGAGCTCCACGAGGCCTTGTCTGTTGGCTGCTATTCCTAGCACCTAGAACCGTTCCTGGCTCACTGTGCGTGGGCTGTGGTCTGCTGGAGGGGCTGCATGAGTGAGTCCGCTGCAAGAATTCCCTGGGACAGAGGCACCACGCTGGAGAGTAGACAGGACCACAGGGCCCGTCTTCCCTCATAGGGTCCTGGACAGGGGACGGTGGAGGAGATGAAGGGGGCAGGCAGGAATGTGACTCTGAGCCCCCAGATTCATGTGTGTTCTAGCCTACCTCCAGTTCCTAACAGGTCTGGGATACTGTAGGTGTTCCATAAGGGTTGCTTTGTTGAACAGAAGGCAAACGCACATGTGGCTCTTCCAGACACTCTTGTCTGATCGTCTCCTTTGATCCTCGCAACCACCCTGAGAGGCGGTGTGATCACATCCCTGCTTCATAGGAGAGATGTGAGCCCTGAGAAAGAAGGCATGTTGGTTCTGAGATGTGGCAGTAAATGCTGTTCACATCTTGCCAGAGCTCCAGAATGCTGTTACTTCTTATCACTGTCCTCTGACATTCTGACTCATCCCAGCTCATGGCTTTTGAAATCACCATGACCTGCAAGTCTTGTGAGGCTCCACTCTGGGTAGAGTGACGCTGCACAGAGCCTGCAGGGTGGGGAGTGGAGTGGGTGCTTGGCCTGCCATCCTTAGGCCAGAGGCTTCACTGTGCCTTCACCTAGAACCAGAGCCCCTTCGATGCAGCTTCCTGTGCCTGGAGTCTTTTCTAACACCCAGCACAGGAGTGAACACACACACCAGGAGTCAGAAGCCCTAGGTCTTGCCTCTGGCTCTGACAAGCTAAATGATTTTGGACGAGTCACTCGATCTCTGAGTCTCTCTTTCCTCGACTGTAAAAACCTTCATGTGTTTGATGTTGACTTAATAGGATTTTGCTTTTAATTTTTTTCATGAACCACACGAGACTTAATAATTTGGTTTTTAAAAGAAAAGAAAAAACAGAAATAACTATGCCAAAGAATGAGTACAGACTAAAAGTCTCCTGAATCATCTGCCCTCTCACCATACCCTGAGCCAATGATCTTTATTTGCCACCTCCTAGAGCCATTTGGTCTCTCCTGGAAAAAACCAAGAAGCATCCCTTATTTACCCACAAACAACTAAAGTTTTAGTCATATATGGCTGGAATACACACACATACAGACAGCAGACATTGACATATTTATACCCAAAATACTACACTCTGGAACATATGCAGTGGGAGAGAGAGAGAGATCATAATTTGTCACACTCAGCCACCAGGTTCTCGAATTAAGCTGGAAGGGACCCCAGGGATTTAAGTCTAATCCAGTGCCTTCACTTTTTGTTGTTGTTGTTGTTGTTTGAGTTGGAGTCTCACTCTGTCGCCCAGACTGGAGTGCAGTGGCCGCTTCTGGCCACCGCAGCCTCGACCTGCTGGGCTCCGGCAATCCTTCCGCCTCAGCCTTCCAAGTATCTGGAACTACAGGCGCACGCTACCACGCCCGGCTAATTTTTTTTAAATTTTTATTGTAGAGATGAGGTCTCACCAAGTTGCCCAGGCGGGTCTCGAAACCGCGGGCTCAGGCAATTCACTCACCTCTGCCTCCCAAAGGCACGGGATTACAGGCTGAGCCACCGAATCCGGCTGCCTTCACTTTTTAATCAAAGAACAGGCAGCTCAGAGAGAAGGATTGTCCTCCCCAAGGTTACCCTGTGAGGTCTGACCTAAGTTTTTGTTCTTGTTTTTGGAATAGAGGTCTCACTCCATTGCCCAGGCTGGAGTGCAGTGGCACAATCATGGCTCACTGCAGCTTTGAACTCCTGAGTTCAAGTGGTCCTCCCTGCCTCAGCTTCGAGTAGCTGAGACTGCAGGCCCGTGACACCACACACGACTCATTTTTAAAAAAATTTTTGCCGGGCTTGGTGGCTCAGCCTGTAATCCCGCGTTTTGGGAGGCTGAGGTGAGTGGATTGCCTGAGCCCGCGGGTTCGAGACCCGCCTGGGCAACTTAGTGGGACCTCATCTCTACAATAAATCAAAAAATTAGCCGGGCATGGTAGCGCGCGCCTATAGTTCCAGCTACTTGGAAGGCTGAGGCGGAAGGATCGCCGGAGCCCAGCAGGTCAAGGCTGCAGCCGCCGCTCCCGGCCACTGCACTCCAATCTGGGCGACAGAGTGAGACTCCAACTCAAAAAAAACAAAAAACAAAAACCCCAAAATATTAGCTGGGCACACTGGCTTGCACCTGTGGTTCCAGCTACTTGAAGGCTGAGTAGAAGGAGCACCTGAGCCCAGCAGGTGGAGGCTGTGGTGGTCGTGAACCTGGGCAACAGAGTGAGAGACTCCAACTCAAAAAAAAAAAAGAGGCTGCTTCACATCCCTGTCTTCTCTGACCTGCAGCCCCAGACTCTGTGGCTAATGCCAGGTCCACAGCACACCTGCCTCATTAAGTCTATCTCTTAAGGTTGTTATGAGAATTAAATATTTAATTTGAACTGTGCCTGGCAAATATTATTACTATTATTATTGTAACAATTATTTCTGTCCTATCTCCTCCTGATTTTTTTTTTTTTTGAGTTGGGGTGTCACTCTGTCACCCATCCTGGAGTGCTGTGGCATGCTCACAGCCACTGCAACCTCGACCTGCTGGGCTCAGGTGATCCTTCCGCCTCAGCCTTCCAAGTAGCTGGAAATACAGGCTTGTACCACCACACTTGGCTAATTTTTTTTTTTTTTTACTATAGAGATGAGGTCTCACCAAGTTGCCCAGGCCCAAATCAACTTTTTTTGTTTGTTTGCTTTTGTGTGTTTTTTTTTTCAGTTGGAGTCTCACTCTGTCACCCAGGCAGGAGTGCAGTTACACGCTCACAGCCACCACAGCCTTGACCTGGTGGACTCAGGTGATCCTTCTGCCTCAGCCTTTCAAGTAGCTGGAACTACAGGCACTTGCCACCATGCCTGCCTAATTTTTTAAAAATTTATTGTAGAGACAAGTTCTCGCCAAGTTGCCCAGGCTGGTCTCAAACCCCTGAGCTCAGGCAATCCTCTCGCCTCGGCCTCCCAAAGAGCCGGGATGACAGGCATGAGCCACCGTTCCTCCTGATTTTATAAGGAAAGAAGTTGCTTTTCATTTTTCCCTGGGAAGAAGGAAAAAAATCAAGGTCCCTCCTCTAAGAAGATTTGCAAACTGTCATCGGTGTCCATCCTCCACATCCTTCTCCCAGCCTCTTAGAGGCCAGTTTTCTCATCCCCCAGTGCCTGCATGCTGCCCTCTGGCTATCCAAAACACCCCCCACAGTCCTCCCCAGGCAGCCAGAACTCCAGAATTACCATCCTTTCCTCTACTTTTTTCCCCTCCGACGATCTGCAGCTCTTCTTCTGCAGTTCTTCAGGTCTGTGTTCTTGTCTCGCGCCCAGCAGAAGGAAAGAGGGACACAGATGGCCAGAAGGTGGGGAAGCGGAATACATTGAGAGGACAGAACAGCTCCCAGAGTGGGAGGGGACCCGAAGGGGCTGCCCTCATTTCTTCTCTTTCCAACACTTCTACTAAAGACGACTGCCTCCGTAGAATGACCTCATCCCCAGGGCTCCGGTGACAGCAGTCTGATGAAAACACTGTAACTTAGATGATGGTGACAAAGACAAAATCACCTTCTTGGTTGCCACTATGGCAGAAGAGTAGCTGGCAGGATTCCAGGCAGCGTGACTTGATGACGCAAAGAGCACCAATCTGGGCTGGGGTGAGACTCTGGTCCCTAAATCACTCCTTTCTGTCCAGCCCCAGCTCCACCACGGTCTCTCGTCTCCTGGCCCTGCATGATCTGGGTCCTCCTGGCCTCCCTTGTGGCCCCACTTCCTTCTCTCATCTTCTGCCATGGATGCTTTCTGTGGCCTGGTCTTCAAGTGTGTTGCATTCTCTTCTTTCGCTTTTTCAAGCTCCAGTCGACCCCCATGGTGTCTGCACTCACTTTTGGGTGTCCTCCACATGCTGCATCCCCCGGCCTCAAACCACGCCCTAAAAACCTGAGCACACCACGCTGCCCCAGACTAGTTGTGCCCTTTGGTTTCTCTGCTTCTGTTAGGGTCATGGTGATTTCCAGGTTATTGAAGCTCAAGCCCATGCATCACAGGGCTGCAGAATCATTATTTCCCCCAAATTCAGGCGTAAAAGTCGGATTCACTTTTTTTGTATCTGCTCTTTGCTTGTGTCTCTTTGCTCTTTGCTTGCTGCTGCTTTTCAGCGCCCACAGTCCTGAAGCTGCCCAGCTGAAGCATTTCCTTATCATGCTGGCTATTGTCCTAGTCCTACCTGTCCTTCCCACTGCCGGGTTCATCCTGGATGCTGCTACCAGACTAATGTTATTTATTTATTTATGAGTCAGAGTCTCACTCCATCACCCAGACTGGAGTGCAGTGGCTCACTCACAGCCACCCCATCGTCAACTGGCTGGGCTCAGGTGATCCTTCCACCTTAGCCTTCCAAGTAGCTGGAACCACAGGCATGGGTTACCACACCTGGCTGATTTTTTTTTTTATTGTAGAGATGAGGTCTCGCCAAGTTGCCCAGGCCAGTCTCGAACCCGTGAGCTCAGGCAATCTCTCACCTCGGCCTCCCAAAGTGCTGGGATGACAGGCTTGAGCCACCGCACCCAGCCCAGACTAATTTTCTTCAAGCGGTGCTTCCACGTCACCACTACTTTGCTCAGAGCCTGCAGGATGCAAAGCGACTTTTTACTTATTTTTAGAGGCAGAGTCTCACTGTGTTGCCCAGGCTGGTCTCAAACTCCTGGCTTCAGCCAACCTCCTGCTTCAGCATCCCAGAGTGCTGGAACTACAGGTGTGAGCCACTGTGCTCCACGGAAACAACCTTTTGAAGATGACAATGAACTCTGCAGCTTTGTTCTAACTTACCCCTCCAAACTTGTTGTCTGCTAGTGTCCTAAAGTGAAACTTCCACCACAGTCACACTTTCTGTTTCTTCTCGCCTCTGCGTCACAGCTCTCACACCAAGTCCCCCAAACTGGCGTTTCCCTCCATAGAAGGAAACAAACATCTATCAAGCACTGCTGTAGGCCTTGTAGCTGGGACACGACACCAAGTGGCCAACTCTTTCTCCGCCCTCATTGCGGGAGACAGATGTTAAGGCCTTCAGCAGACACTCGCTGGGTGCCCGCACATGCCAGGGCGAGGCGCTGGGCATGCAGCGGCCCAATCACAGATGCAGCGGCTGCCATTGTAGAGCGTGCGTTCTGGTGGAAGGTCCGTCAACAGAGGAGCAGGGTATGCAGCACATTAGGGGGTGCTGATGGCCGCAAAGCAAAGTAGTGGAGGATAGAGACAGATGTGTGGAAGAGTTTACAGGTTTTTTTGGGGGGTCAGGGTCTCTGTCGCCGGGCTGGAGTGTGGTGCCACGATCACAGCTCACCACAGTCTCAAGTTCTTGAGCTCAGGTGATACTCCCACCTCAGCCTCCCAAGTAGCTGAGACTATAGGTACACACCAGCACGCCCAGCTAATTTTTTGATTTTTTTGTAGAGACAAGGTCATGCTATGTTGCCTAGGCTGGTCTTGAATTCTGGGGCTCAAGAGATCCTCCCGCCTTGGCCAATGTGCTGGAATTACAGGCATGAGCTGCCACGCCAGACCAAGTTTGCAATTTTTTTTTCTTTTTTTGAATCAGAGTCAGTCATCCAGGCTGAAGAGCAGTGGCATGTTCCCGGTCACCACAGCCTCGACCTGCTAGGCTCAGGCGATCCTTCTGCCTCAGCCTTCCAGGTAACTGGAACTAAAGGCATGCACCACCATGCCCGACTAATTTTTGATTTATTGTAGAGACGAGGTCTCGCCACGTTTCCCAGGCTGGTCTCAAACCCCTGGGGTCAGGTAATCCTCTCTCCTCCACCACCTCCCAAAGTGCTGGGATGACAGGTGTGAGCCACTGCATCTGGCCAGAGTTTGTAATTTTTTTTTTTTTTTGAGATGGAGTCTCACTCTGTCACCCAGACTGGAGTGCAGTGGCCGCTCCCGGCCACCGCAGCCTCGACCTGCTGGGCTCCGGCGATCCTTCCACCTCAGCCTTCCGAGTAGCCGGAATTACAGGCATGCGCTACCATGCCCGGCTGATTTTTTGATTTATTGTAGAGATGAGGTCTCGCTGCCCAGGCGGGTCTCGAACCCGCGGGCTCAGGCAATCCACTCACCTCAGCCTTCCAAAGGCGCGGGATTACAGGCTGAGCCACCGAGCCCGGCTATGTAATTTTTAATAGAGTAAGCAGAGAGGGCCTGAGCAGGCGATATCTGAGTTAGGACTGAAAGCATGCGAGGAAGTCGGTTGTGAGCACATCTAGCAGGGGTACTGCAGGCGGATAGATGAGCATGCACAAAGACCCTGGGGCAGCAGCATGCCTGGTGTGTTGTGGGACTCGCCTCTTGTGAGGCTGGGGTGGCTGGGGAGCGAAGGGGGAGGAGTGTGAGACGGAGGTGGGAAGCCGGCCTGTGGAGGACCTTGAAGGCCATGGGAAGGATTTTGGACACCACCCTGAGTGAGGGGGGGGAGGGATGACACCTGGCCTGTGTTGCCTCGCTGCTGGGTTGAGACGAGACTACAGGACAATAAGGGTGGAAGGTCTCCCCCCGGGAGGTGACTGGAGTAATCCAGAAGACAGGTGGTGGCAACCTGGACAAGGGTGGGAGCAGGATTTGCTGATGGCTTGGATGTGGGGTGAAAAAAGAGGCGTCAAGGGTGACCCTGAGATGTCCAGCCTGAGCAAATGGAAGGAGGGAGTGACCATGTTCTGCCATGAGAGGACTTCAGGAGGAGAAGGCTTGGGATGGGGGACAGGCAGGAGCTCGGTTTGAACTCATGAAGTTTGATGTGCCTGTTCGACATGGCAAAAGATATGCCAAGAGATGCCATTTGGCATATGAGTCTGGAGTCCAAGTGGGAAATCTAGGAATCATCACCATAGAGGTGCCATTTGTTTTTTAAATCCATTTTAATAGAAGATTTCAAACATACAAAAATAGAGCAGTACGGCGACCACCCATGCACCCAGGATCCAGCTGCCACAGCCATTGCGTTCTGCTATCACGTAACGGTATCTAGAGAACGGAGACTGGGCACTAGCTCCATGGGGGTGAGCGTAGGAAGGTCAGAGAAAAGGTGCCCCGTCCTGGGTCATCCAGCAGTAAGAGATCCAGGGGGTGGGAGGAACCGGCAAAGAGGACTGATAATAAGCAGTCCATGTTGTAGGAGGAAGACCAGATTAGGGTAGCCTGGAAGCCAAATGAAGAAACAACTTCCAAGTAACAATGTAATTATGGTGTAAGTGCTGAGAGAAAAAGCAGTGTGAGAACGCCTGAAAGAATGAGCCTGGGTGGGCCGGGAAAGGCCTCATCCTCTCTATGAGCCTGGCTGGAGTGCACACGGAGTGAGTGTTGAAGGCCTCGTTCTTATGGCCACAGTGCCACACAGCCCCGGGTGCTCAGCTGACCTTCCAGCTCCCTAATGCTCCCAGCTGTTTTGCAAAGATGACCACAGGACCCCTTGGCGGCTGTTTGAGGAACAGGTGCACGCGCCAAGCTTTCCTCATAGGAGTTTCCAGGCAAAGGTTAGGGTCCCGGCGCCAGCCCCTCCGCTCCGCGCCCCTGCCGTGGCCCCCGCGCACATGCCAGCGTCGCACCACTTCCGGCACCGGGCTGCGGTCCACACGCGGCGGGCCGCCCGGAAGGGGATCCTGAAAGAAGCCACCGTTGTCCCCTGTGGCCGTCAGAGACCGAGTCAGCCGGGACGCTCGTTCTCTGCTCGGCCCCGCACTCACCACGTCTCAGGCTCCCCTGTCCTGGCCGCTGCCGCGGGCCGTCGCCTCGGACTCGCGTCCCAGCGCCGGGGCTCGGAACCGGGAAAGGACCGCGCGGGGCCGGGAGCCCGACGGCGTGCCCGGGCCCCGCATGGCCGGCAGGGACAAGCCGCCCCGACACGCGCCAGCAAGGTCACCTTAGCCGGCGGCTTCCCCTCGCGCCGCCCGTCTGCCCCTGCAGCTGCAGGCGGGACCGAGGCCCCGTGCCTCTGGGGAGCCTCCCGCCCCGCGTGGCTGCAGTCCCTCCGCAGCTCCCTGCGCGGGGATCCCTCCACGCGCTCGCGAGCCCGGCACGAGCGGCGCTCCGGCCCCCGCCCAGCCGCGCGGCGCCGGCCAGATCCGTTTAAGCCTCACCTCCTCCGCGAAGCCTCCCGGGCTAACCCCCTCACTCTACTGGCACCTGCTCCCATTTGGGGTTTTGTTTTTGCTTCTGTGAGTGCACACGCGGTCTCGTTGGAATAATAAGGTCGAAGGGGGTGTCCACGCCCCGAACCCCAAATCTGGGCCACCTGGGGTGTCCTGAAGGACGCGCTTGACGGCTTCCTGGCCTGGCTCACCAACCGCGCCCCCGCGCCCGGCCCGCTCTCCCTCCTCCTACGGACCCTCCTCTTCACCGCCTGGCGCAGCCCGGAGCGCGCCGCCCATCCCGCTTTCGCTCCGCGGCGGCGGCAGGTGCGGGGGCTCGAGGCTCGGCCACCGACGTCGCCGTAAGTCGCTGCTCCCCCCGGGTGTCAGTTTCCCCAAAGGAAGGCCGAATGAAGCGGTGCCCGGCAAGTCCGCAGGCGTGGAAGTTGGGGACCCTCGCGGACGGGCTGGCCCCTCCACCCGCAGGGCCCGTGACCCCCGCGGGGTGCCCTGGCGGGTCCTGACCGGGCGGGAAGGGGACGCGCCCAGGCCAGGCCACCGTGACCTTGGCCACCTCTTCCTCCGGGCTCAGTTTACTCTGAAAAGCGGGGGTGGCAGTGGGCTGGGGAGGGCAGGACGCTTCTGGTCACCCCGAGCCTCCACAGAAACAGCCACCCGGCGCGGCGGGCTCGCTCCGGATCCCGGGCCCGGTCCCCACCGAGGGCCTGCGGCTGGAGCCCCAGGCTCACCCCGCTCTCCGGGTCCCTCGAGATGGGTGCGGGCCGCACCCGTTCCGCCTCCGCACGGGGGCGGGGCCCCGGGGACGGCGGGCGGCGCTCCCGGGCGAGGTGGTCGTGGGCGCCTTCGGGCCCCTCGCCAGGCCCCGGGAGAGGGCGCGGGGCACGCGGGGCCGCGGAGGGGCGTTCTCTGGAGCCCGGGTGGCGGGCGCCCCGCCGGCCCACCTGCCCCGGGCCCCGCGAGGGGCGGGCCGGGGCGGGGTTTCGCGGGGAGGGGCGGGGCCTGTCGCTCCCCCAGCGCGGGGCGGGCTCGGCGGCCGCGGGAGCCGCAGTTCGGACTCCGCGCCGCGGTCGCCGCAGCTCGTCGGCTCCGGTGGCCCGCGGCCCTGCGGGGAGTCCGGGGTCGCGGGCGCTCGGGCTGGGCGCGGGGCCGGCGCCTCCCTCCTCGGCGGGATCGGGCGGACGGGCGGGGACATGGAGCCCGCCCCGGCCGCGGGGGGCTCGGAGACCACGCGCCTGGTGGGGCCGCAGGAGCGCGGCGCCGGCCTGCGACTGAAGAGGTAGGGACCCCGCCGCGGGCCGCGACGCCCCCCGCCTGGCGCCGTCCCGCCGGCTCCGGGCCGCCGTCCGTCGGACCAGCCCGCGCCGGCCGCCCGCGGCCCGCAGTGGCCGCCCGGGACCCTGCGGGACGGTCTCTCCCCCGCCGGGCGGGCGCCCCTCCGGCCCGGCGTGGGCCCCAGCGAGGGGCCGGGCTCGCGGTCTTCCGGGCGCGGGGGGCGGGCGGGCGACGGCGGCGAGGGGGCGGCCGGGAAGGAGCAGGTGCGGCCGGGCGGGTGTTCGCGGCTCGGCACAGACGGGCCCGGGGGCGGCGAGGTGTGAAATGAGGCGGCGCCGCCGGGACGGCGGCGCGGGCGGGAGGCCCGCCTGGAAGAGCGAGCCCCGGGAGGGTGAGCCGCCCGCCGCCCGCTGTCCCGCCGTCCTCGGGTGGGCACCGCCGCCCGGCCTCCGCTCTCCACGGCTCCGGCCCGCTGCTCGCGCCCCTCTTCCTTTGTCCCTGACGCGGAGCCTCCGCGCGCCTCTCGCTCTTTCCCGGGTGGGGGCCACACCGGCGGCGAGGCGGGTGGCGGAGGGGCCACCCTCCTCGTGGGGCCGCCTCCCCGCCGTCCCGACGCCGCGGCCCCCTCTCCTGCCCTGCGTCACCCGGCCCCACTCAGGAGTGCGTGTCGGGGCGCGGAGGGGAGCAGGCAGCCTTTCCCCTTCCCAGATGTGGCCCGCACACGCACCCCTGCAGCCAACAGGCGTCGGCAGGGCCCGGTGTCTGCTGAACAAAGGCGGCAGCCTGTTGATGGGTGGCTGTCCCCACCAGCCGGAGGGGTCTGGTCTGCTGCCCCAAGCCACCCAGCTCCTGCCCCCCAGACCGCGCTCCCCATCTCCGTTCTCATATGACCGTGTGTCACCAAATTCTGCAGCATTTCCTGAAAAGGCGCTGCCCAGCCTACCTGCCCCTCCTGCAAACTCGGCAGGAGGCTCGGCCTCGGCCCCTCTGCTCGCTCCCCTCTGCGTCCACCACCAAGGTCATCCCAGGGCTGGGAAGGACCTGTCCAAGCGTTGGCGGTCTGCTTCTCTGCTCCGAGCCCCCCGCTGTCCTCAGCCGTCCGCGGCGCCCACACGTAGGCTCCAGCCACAGGCCTTGTCCTCATCATGCCACCACCTCCACCTCAGTGCCACCTTCTCCCACGTCTCCTCTGCCAGACTCTCCGAATCCCCTGCGGGGGTGCTCCCTCCCCGGCCCCAAAGTCCTTTGTCCGTACAGCCCCTCCTGCACAGGAAGCCATTGGTGACACATCTGTCCCGCCCACTGGATGGGCGCCTCACATCCACACAGCCGGCACACCTCACTGAATGGCCGAGATGGGTTTCAAAGCCCCTTCCTCTCCCCGAATCACACACACCCAGATTCTCGCACTTGGATGGGGCCTCTGAAATTCAAGAAAGGAATCTCCCTCCCAGCACTTGAATTTTCCCAACCAGCACCCTATGTCCCCCCACCTCACTCAAGCCTTCACCCACTTGGCTGGGCTCTCTCCAGCCAGAAGGCCCTGGCGCCCCACCCAACTCTGCCGTGGTGCTCACGTTTCTGTCTGGAGCCCTTGTTTCCACGCATGGGTATTCTTGTCACACCTCTGTGAGCGTTTCTAGCACTGTGTTTTCTATCTAGGCCCTTCATGCCATGGAAGGTTCTGTCTTTGCTGGGGCTCAGGTTGGGTTGTGTTGGGGTGAGAGTTGGGCCAGAATGGACCTAGAACCTAGCCAGCCTGAGCTCGGCCCTGGTGTCCCCAGCCCGGCCATTTGTCAAGGGAGGCCTCGGGCACTGTGCGGGCCAGGTAGCCTCAGCTGAGTGCTGTGGCCAGACTGCGGCGAGTCCCAGCCACACCATAGCGCCCCTTCCTCCTGTGACAACCCCAGCTCTGAAATCACGTCAGACCTCTGTGCCAGGAATCCCCGGCTTTTGGGTCCCAACATTCCTCTCCTCTCTTAAAGGGCCACACGTCACCAGTGTGCCCAAGGGTGTGGTCTGGAGTGGAGGGCCTGGAAGGTTGTGCCTGGGAGGGTGGCCAGGGCAGAGCTGAGTCCCGCTCCCCACCGTCAGGCCCCTTCCCCTCACATCCCTTTGCCTGGTGTGGTCTTATGAAATTCTTCCCATTCTTCCAGGCCTTCTGTGTTACCCCCTTCAGCTGTTTCCTGATTTCATTAGAATCCATCAGTCTGTCTGTCCTCGGGGCCCTGATAGCACTTCAGTCGCCCTAGTGGCAGTGGCCATCTTCTGCTGCATATCATAGCACTTAGGTTCCCACAAGCTTCCAGAGATCAGTGGGCACAGCTACTCCCTTTGTATTCCTTGTGGTGCCTCGTGGGATGAATTGACTTGGCTGGGGTCTAGCCTCGACTCTATCACCACCTAGCTGTGTTTGCTTCCATGTGTCCTCTACCTCTCTGAGTCTCATAGCTCTAATTTATTTAATATAATGTTAGGCTACTGATGGGCATGGTGGCTCATGCCTATAGTCCCAGCTACTTGGGAGGCTGAGGCAGGAGAGTCACTTGAGCCCAGGAGGTCAAGGCTGCAATGAGCAATGATTGTGCCACTGCACTCCAGTCTGCCTCAAAAAAAAAAAAAAATTGGGGGAAAGAGAGAGAGAGACACTAGACTTCTGAAGATGCTTTCCAACTGTGAAATGCTGTGGTTCTGTGTATGGAAGGAAAGGAAGGCTGGGTCCGAACGGTTTAGTCAACCCCATCTCTTGTGGGCCCCTGTCCTCAAGGTGCCAGGTGACCAGACCTTGGGTAGGAGCGAGAGCTGGTCGGGCAGTCCTCACGCAGGCCTGTGGGCAGGCAGCCTGTGGGCCAGGCCCAAGCTGAGCGTGCCCCCCACCTCAGTCTCTTCACAGAGCCCCTCCCTGAGGAGCCCAAGCCTGTGGAGATGTCCTTCCACCACTGCCACAGGGACCCCCTGCCACAACCTGGCCTCACCCCCGAGAGGCTGCAGGCACGGAGGCAGCTGTACGCCGCCTGTGCTGTGTGCTTTGTGTTCATGGCTGGGGAGGTGGTCGGTAAGTAGGCAGCACTCCAGCCCATACTCCTGCAGCTCCCCACCAGAGCCCCGAGGTGTTCCTGGGCGGAGATGCGGAGAAGGGGATGGCAGGCCAGGGCTGCCCAGGATGCAGGGCGCAGAGCACCCAGGGGAACTCGGGCTGGAGTCCGGAGCCAGTGGGCCAGGGCTGCCATGTCGGTGTCAACTGGGCTTTCAAAAACCTGAGCTTCTTGTTACTGAAACAAAATATGTCCTTGTAGACAAACTAAAAAGCGTGGATGAGTGAGAAGAAAATAAAAGCTACCTGTAATCCCATCACCCGAGAAAGTCCTAGTTCCCACTTTGGTGTAGATTCCCCAATTTTCC
Source organism: Cephalopachus bancanus (assembly GCA_027257055.1). Classification (NCBI taxonomy): domain Eukaryota; kingdom Metazoa; phylum Chordata; class Mammalia; order Primates; family Tarsiidae; genus Cephalopachus; species Cephalopachus bancanus. The sequence goes on from JAPVLO010001074.1 coordinate 131,130, forward strand.
GTCCACGCCTGCACACACGCACCACGTGACACTTTCGGCATGGAACCAGCATGTACCATTTCGCCCTGGCAGGCGGGTACCTGGCGCACAGCCTGGCTATCATGACCGACGCGGCGCACCTGCTGGCGGACGTGGGCAGCATGATGGGCAGCCTCTTCTCCCTGTGGCTGTCCACCCGGCCGGCCACCCGCACAATGACCTTCGGCTGGCACCGCTCAGGTGAGGCCCTCGAGGCCCGGGTCCTCCAGTGTTGCCAGGGAAGTCTTGGTCCCCAGCGGGCATGATGGCTTGTCCTCTTGCAGAGACGCTGGGAGCCCTGGCCTCTGTGCTGTCCCTCTGGGTGGTCACCGGCATCCTGCTCTACCTGGCCTTTGTCCGCCTGCTGCACAGCGATTATCACATCGAGGCGGGTGCCATGCTGCTGACCGCCAGCATCGCTGTCTGCGCCAACCTGCTGTACGTGGGGAAGGGGCAGACCGCGGGGGTCAGGGGCTCCTCCCAGTGCCAGGGCACCTCCCTCCCACTGGACACAGGCACAGCCCTCTGCCCTGCCTATGCCAAGGAGGTCTGGGGTGGGGGCCTCTGCCCAGGGTCGGGGGCAGGGGAAGGGGCTTTCACCTGCGTCCTCTCATGTCAGCCTTGTGCTGCCCCAGGAGGCAGACCATGCCACCCCAGTCTGCCAGTAGTGGAGGAGACCCAACTGGTGACCAGGAGACCAAGCCCCACCGTGGTGTGAGAAGGGTCGCAGTTGGTCCTCTCCTCAGCCCCAAGTCCAGTGATCCTTTGCAGGCTGCCCCTTGCCTCTCCCAGACAGCACTGTTTGCCCCAGGGTCTGGGACGTGGGTGGAGAAAGGGCTGCAGGGTGGGGGGGGTGAGGGGCGCGGGAAAGGGGGGCAGGAGCAGGCCCAGCTAAGCCCCAGCTGCCCCCAGGATGGCCTTCGTGCTGCACCAGGCTGGGCCCCCCCACGGCCATGGGTCCAGGGGGGCAGAGTACGCGCCACTGGAGGAGGGGCCCGTGGAGCCCCTGCCCCTGGGGAACACCAGCGTGCGGGCAGCCTTCGTGCATGTGCTGGGGGACCTCCTGCAGAGCCTCGGGGTCCTGGCCGCCTCCATCCTCATCTACTTCAAGGTGTGTCCCTGGGGCCTGCCTGGTCTCCCCCCTGCACACCCAGGCACCCCTCACTGCACAACCAGCCCCCTCCCCCACTGCCACTCAGCCCCTTTCCCCACTGCACACCCAGCTCCACCCCCGCACACCCAGCTCCCTCCCCTACTGCAACCCAGCCCCCTCCCACTGCCAGCCCTGGTCATGCGCCCTTCCCCTCTGCAGGGGTCTCAGGGGCCTCTCGGGTCCTGTTTGTTCGGGAACCGCAGATCTTCCTCCAAAAGGTCCCTGGTGCTGTGCTTAGGGTCTCTCTCTCTGCAGCCTCAGTACAAGGCGGCTGACCCCATCAGCACCTTCCTCTTCTCCATCTGTGCCCTCGGGTCCACAGCGCCCACCCTCCGGGATGTTCTCCGTATCCTCATGGAAGGTGAGGCAGACACCATGGCTCCCCTCTGACTTCACGCAAGCACGGCCCACCTTTCCCGGAGGAGAGTGTGGGAGAAGGCCTGGGTCGTGGGGCCTGTTCCTGGTGGATTTGGGCACAGGGTGCATCGTGGATCAGCGGGGGGCCTGGCAATGAGATGTGGCCGTGCTGGTTGCAGGTACCCCCCGCAGCGTGGGGTTTGAGCCTGTGCGGGAAACCCTGTTGTCAGTGCCAGGAGTCCAGGCAATCCACGAGCTGCACCTGTGGGCCCTCACGCTCACCTACCACGTTGCCTCTGCACACCTGGCCATTGGTGAGTCACACGATCCCAGCCAGTGACATACACCACCCCCAGCACGGGACAACAGCTTGGATGACCGGGGTTATTAGTTCTTCTAGCTCTCTCTGTCCTCCATCAATGCCCCCCCACATGCATGTGCGTACACACACACACACACACACACACACACACGTGCTTGGACACAAGGCACTCTGGACACAGGGTTCAGGAGGCAGTCTCACCCTCTCTGAAGCAGCTCAGGGAACCAGCAACCCTTGGGGAGGTCCCTGGCAGCCATGGGTCCTGCGATGGGGCTCAGCCAGGTAAATCGTGACACCTCCTCCCTGGGTATCACAGAACTGTAAAAATGACGACTGTGAAGACTGTGTGGCAACTGGGAAGAGTGTTTATGGAATAATGTGGAGAGAAAAAAAGCAGACTATAAAATCACATCCACATTCTGATTCAACTATTAAAAATATGTATGGTGACTCATGAGCTGACAAAGGATTTTTGAGTTTCTTCCAGATGCAAGAAGCAATCAGAGACATGCAGTTTGGATGCCAAACACATGACAATTTGTGGGATATTGGAGGGCGACTCTAGAGGGACAGTAGGACAGAATACTTAATGTCTGGCCTGGGAAACCAGGGGTGTGGCCGTGTGTCAGCCCAGGAACAGCACGGGTGTCGGCAGGGGCCGCCTGGAATCCGGCACCACATCTCACAGCTCAGCTGCTCATAATGCGGGAAGCCGCAGCGCCAGCCTTATCTCAGCCGCACCAGTCTCCCTGGGGAGTGACGCCCCTTATCGCTCTCCGCAGACGCCACTGCTGACCCCGAGGCCGTCCTGGCCGAAGCCTCCTCCCGGCTGCACTCCCGGTTTGGCTTCTCCAGCTGCACCCTGCAGGTCGAGCAGTACCAGCCTGAGATGGCCCAGTGCCTGCGCTGCCGGGAGCCCCCCCAGGCCTGAGCCAGGCTCGCTGGACTCCCCTTCTGCCTCCCTGGTCCCGAGAAGGCGCCGAGCCTGGCGCACCCCTTTCTCTCTCCCTCCCGCCACCCGCGAACCCCTGCACGGCCCCAGTGGCTAGACCAAAGCGAGGGGCTGAACCCACTAATCGGGGCGGGGACCTGGCTGGGGTGTGGAAGGCCCGTGGCTTCTCCCAGCAGCCGAGAGCCCATCTGCTGTGTGGCGCAGGGGGCGACTGCCTGTGCTGGGAGTGCCTGTGCTGGGGAGGTCAGCGGGGCCCCATTCCCGGCGCCCTCACTCCGTCTGTCTATGCAGGGGGCCCCAAGCCTGCACTTTGTCCGCGTGTCCTGCCTGTGGCTTTGTGTGTGTGTTCCTGGTGCTTGACCCGTGTGTCTCCGTGCCTGTGTGGCTGTGCTGCGGTCTGCTTTGTCCGCGCGTCTGTTGGGGTCTGTCTGTCCACCCTGTTGGTGCTGTGCCCGGCTCTCCTGGTGGGGGGTTGGGAGTACAGCTCCAATAAACTCTGTCTCTACATCGCAGCCAGTGCCGACTCCTCCGGAGGGGACACTGGCCGTTTGGGAGCCGGCAGACCCCCTCAGCCAGAGTGACCTCCACCCTTGAACCCCTCATCGCCTTGCCCCCATGTCCATTCAGACTCTCACTCTCCCCAGTTCTTCGGCTCCGGGTGTGCTGTGTGCGGCTGCTGGGCTTGGTCGCAGGAGGAAACTGGAAGGCCAGGAACAGCCTGGAGCCATTCATTCCTAAAGGCTGCTCCAGGGAAGCGGGCCCCTGGGGGTCACAACATGAGGCGGCTTGGTGTCCAGCTGAGCTGGTACCCGGGAGGCTGCCTGACCCTATGCTCTGCCCAGGTTTGGGCTGTGGACGCCAGAGCCTGTTTCACGCTCACCCCCCCCTTTGTTTTAAGCGGTTCCTTCTTGCAAACCAGCCTCATTATGGATTGATCTGTCTCTTTAGAAACAAATCCAACTCTGCGTTTTGATTTGGGTGTTTTTTTTTCCAGCCTCCCCACCCTGGCTCGGTAGAATCCCAGCCTAAAGACCCTGAGCACCTTTCCGGCCCGTGGGTCTCTGCGAGGCTGTGCCCTCACAGGATTATTGTTACTGTACGATTATTTTTCGATTGCAAAAGCGATATATGCTTGTTTCAAGGGCCCAAAGGGAAGCGTGTGTGAAGTAGAAAGTGAGTGTTTCTCCTCTAACTCATTCCTGGATTCGGCCCACTTCACGCACTGGCCAACACTTCTATCCCGTAGCTCAAAGGGGGCCCTTGTCTGGTGAGGTCACAGCCCTGCATCCTGGGCACCTCTCTGTGTCCAGACTCGTGGATTCCGCTGTTTTTCTAAGGTGAGGCTTCTGGGCTTCTTGAAGACAGGCCCTGCCCTGGTGTCCAGCTGGGAGCCCCTCTGGGCTGGCCTTGGCTGGTGCTGGGGGACCGGAGTCCATCACACCGCGCACCGCGGCTGCCCAGCTGCTCGCCATGCTTTGCTGGTTCCTGAGACTTTCTCATTTTCCGTCTCATTGACTGCAGGCCCCGAGCGCCTGGGTGGGGGTGGGAGGAGTGAGGACACAGAGGAGGGGGAGGGAGGCCGAGGACTCGCTCTCCCCCGAGGAGCCGCTTTGAGACGCAGCCGGCCCTGCGTGCACCACGCTGGTCCCTTTGCCGGGGGAGGGGGGTGGCGGTGAGGGGGGTGGGTGGGGCGTGCTCCGACCTCGCGGCATCCAGCTGCCCTCTGCCCCGCACCCCTGTGAGAGGAGGAAGTGGAGGCTCAGAGGGGAAGAGGATTTCCCCAAGGTCGCCCAGCAGGGGCGGGCAGGAGCATAACCCTCCGGTGTCGCAGCCGTGCCCAGTCGGGCTCCGAGCAACCTCTCCCAGCGCCCCCTCCGCTGAGCTCGCGGTCCCGGGCCGGGTCAGGCTGCGCGCAGTTCGGCGTGTCACGCGTCATGCGGGTCACGGCGTGGCGGTGGGAACGTGCCTGGCACGCGCAGCGTGTATGCAGGGCGGACTCTGGGTGCAGGGGCGTTGGGCACGGGGAGGGTGGGGCAGCCGCGACGCGGGGCCTGCGTGCGCGAGAGCCGAGGGCGACGCAACCTGTGTCGCGAGGCCGCGCAGGCCGCTGCAGCCGGCTCTCTCCCTGGCGCGGCGCTGGGGACCCGGGCGGCAGGTGCAGTCTCCGCACCCAGCGCGCCCCTCCCTGGAGCTTCATCTGCGGCGCGGCCTGCCCGCACCCTCCCCCCACTGGCAGCCCCAAAGACCCCGCCTCCCCCTCCCCCACCGCAGCCCCAGAGGCCCCGCCTCCGCCCCCTCCCCGTGACTGCGTGACTGGAGAGGCTGGGAAGGGGCTGAGTGGCTGACGATGGGGGGGGCTGCGAGTCAGAGGGACCGGAGGGGGGGTGCACGGGAAGGGGGGCCAGGGCTGTCGAGCTGCGAGGAGCAGGAGCCACAGGGGTGTCCGAAGTGTGAGACCGAGGGCTGGATAGGACGGCCAGAAGGGCGAGGGTGGACTTGGGTGCCGTGGCCGGGACATCCAGCCCGGGCAGGTCCCGCATGGCTCACAGGGATGCCCTGGGACGGCCGCACTTCGGCCCAGAGGCCAAGGCCAGAGGCCCCGTGGGGCCAGGGAGCGGTCCCTCTGGGATGACACAGCCCTGTCCACTACCCTCCGGCGGGCCTCCCGCTCCTCAGGGGCTTCCCTGCAGCCAGGCTGAAGGCCTAGGACCAGGTGGTCAGCAGCAGGGCCTGCTAGGGCAGCAGCGCCCCACAGAGGTCCCTGGGCGAAGTCTCTGGAGGGAATCCCAGGGTGGAGGCGGGCGGAAGACCCTGCCCGTCCCTTGGCCAGGCGGACCCCCATCTGGAACGTGCCTGGAGTGTCTATTTCGTAGGTGAAGGACTCTCCCCCTCAACTCTCCAACCTTCCTTCCCAGTTCTGGGGGTCCGAGCCATCCCATCAGTACCTCGTCAGTTCCTTCAAGGGAAGTTGGGCAGCTCCCAGGCCCCAGGGGCACCAAGCCTGAGGCCCCAGATGCAGCTGTTAGTAACCTCTCTCTTTCCTCTTTCCTTTTTCCCTTCCTCCCTTCCTCCCTCCCCTTCCCTCTTCCTTCCTTCCCTCCTTCCTTCCTTCCCTCCCTCCCTCCTTCCTTCCTTCCTTCCTTCCTTCCTTCTGCATTGGCACAATCACAGCTCACAGCAGCCTCGACCTCTTGGGCTCAAATGATCCTCCTGCCTTAGCTTCTCAAGTAACTAGTGGGATTGAAGCCACCACACCCTAAAGGCAGCTGTGGTCACAAATGGGCCCTGTTGCCAGGACAGGCAAGAGAAAGTGGGTCGGAAGGAGGGACCCGGGCTGCCCCAGCCTGTACTTCTGCCTGCTTCAGCCCTGGCCCCAGTTCCCCCCAACTGCTCTGGCTTCTGCATCCTGGGACAGGAATCCCTGGGCCGGGTGAAGCTTGCTCAGACGATGGGACCCAATAGGCTTAAGCCGGACTCCATTCTCCTGCTCCCTGGGGCTCAGCATTGGTAGGCTGCACATTTAAAAGGGCTGTAGAACCGGGCTTGGTGGCTCAGCCTGTAATCCCGCGCCTTTGGGAGGCTGAGGTGAATGGATTGCCTGAGCCCGCAGGTTCAAGACCCGCCTGGGCAACTTGGCGAGACCTCATTTCTACAATAAATGAAAAAAATTAGCTGGGCGTAGTAGCATGTGCCTGTAGTTCCAGCTACTCGGAAGGCTGAGGCAGAAGGATCGCCGGAGCCCAGCAGGTCGAGGCTGCAGTGGCTGGGAGTGGCCACTGCACTCCAGTCTGGGCGACAGAGTGAGACTCCAACTCAAAAAAATAAAATAAAAATAAAATAAAATACAAGGGCTGTAACAGCCCATGGAAGCAGGACCAGTAAGGGACCTTCAATTAAAAACAAAATAAATAAAAGGGCTCTAGCTGCCAGGCACAGTGGCTCACGCCTGTAATCCCAGCACTTTGGGAGGCCGAGACGAGAGAATTGCCTGAGTCCAGGGATTGGAGACCAGCCGGGTCAGTATGGTGAGAACTCGTCTCTACAAAAAATAAAAAAATATTAGCCGGGCATGGTGGCACATGACTGTAGTTCCAGCTGCTTGGAAGGAGGCCGCGGCTGCAGAGGCCATGAGTGTGCCAGCACACTCCAGCCTGGGAAACCGAGTGAGACTCTGACTCAAAAAAAAAAAAAAGAGGGGGCTATACAGCCTGGGGAGAAACTAAAGGAAACAACCACAGACAATAAAAACCAACAAAGCTTATCAAAGCAAGCAGGCTTCAGACCCAGGCAGCAACCTGGCTCTTCTCTGAGTCCACCCAGACATGGCTTCCTGCCTCCCGGCATCCTGCCGGACCAGGACTCCCAGTGGCTGTGGCAGGCTATGCCCCACCCACCCACTGCACATGCCTTGTATCCTGGGGCTTTCTGCCGTGGCACCCACACACAGGCCGCTGTGTCCAGGCTCTGGCGTGACGGTGGGTGCAGGAATGGATGGTGGAAGGTGGTGAAGACGGGAGTGGGGCCAAGGCCCAGGCCCAGCTGGGGGGCCGACACAAAGCCCACCAAGAACCCTCAAACCCCACCCCGTGGGCCCGCAAGCGTTTCAAGCACATTGATGTCCCTGTGTGCCTGTGGGAGCATTTGGCAGTGACTGTAGGAGCCTCTCAGAGGTTGGCTGCTTCTGAGGCCCCCTGGCACAGTGACGCCTTCCCCCCACCCCAGCACAGACCCACGCATCTGTCCACCCCTTGAGTCTTGCTTGGTGATCATTCACCCATCTGCTCACTCCTCACGGCTTTCCCAGACTTTCTAGGCTTCTCGGGTCCCAGCCCCAACAGTGCTGCTCCTGGCCTCTTGGCAAACGCCCCAAGTAGCCACAGTCCCACAACACCCCTGAAGCCCGGTGCCTGCCTTACCGCTCAGAGTGTCACGCTAATGGCCTGTGCGGGTGTCCATGCCTGGAGCTGCACTGGCTTTGGCCTACCCCAGGGTTCGAGCCCACCACAGCTGGCCCAGGCCCCACGCACCTGCAGCCCTGGCCTCCGGGAGGGGAGCTTGCTTCTGAGCCTCTCCTGCTCTCGGCCCATCTCTCCCTGCTGCCAGTCTCCTGGGGACTGAGAGACGCATCTACAAGGAGCTTCAGCTCCCTTGATGCCGACACTCCAGCCAATGCCTGCCTACTAAGCACCTGCCCTGTGCCCAGCCTGGGGAGCTTGGGATACATTCGTGAACATGGCCTGGCTCTCATGCCGTGCTGTTGCGTGTGCACACCACACACTTGTCTCTGTCGCGCCCTGCTCCATTTTCCCAGCTTCATCACATCTGTGACACCGCAGATGGCCGTCACCAAATGTCATCCCTCACAGAGCCCACCCACCCCTCCTGACGGCCCCACAGCCCATCATCAGCCCCCCAGGCCTCACACACTCCCCTCCCTGTGTCCTGAAAAGTCCCTCTCTCCTAATCCAGACCCTCTTTAGCCATGATATGTTCACCGTGACAACTTCCTAGCCGGACCCGTTGGTGCGGCTCCCCCCAGGAACAGCTGGACCGGCCTTCTGAGTTCTGTCCTGACCCCTCCTCTGCTCCATGCCTCCGCTGGCCAGCGGCCCCCCACCATCCCCCAGAATATTGTTGCAGAACTAGGAACTTCCAGCTCTTTTTCATGAGGGCATGTGAAGAGCTGGGAGGACATGAAGTCAGGATCACAAGCCAATGCCAGGCCAGACTTGCTTCTCGGGGCAGGGCAGGGGATGGACGTAGATGCATCCAGCTGTCGAAAAGAATGTTACTATTTATAAAACGCTTAGAACACTGCTTGGTGTATAACCAGGTTTTCTTAAAAGTAGTCCAACCTCTTAAGCATCTCGAGAGAAAAAAAAAAATCAACCTGATTTTTCAAGGTTAATAACAATTGCATGACGCATGTGAAGTTATTTTTTTGAGTTGGAGTCTTACTCCATTGCCTAGGCTGGAGTGCAGGGGCACGCTCATGGCCACCGGTCTCGACCTGCTGGGCTCAGGTGATCCTTCCTTCTCAGCCTTCCAAGTAGCTGGAACTACAGCTGTGCACCATCACGCCTGGCTAATTTTTTTGATATACTGTAGAGACAAGTTCTCACCAAGTTGCCCAGGCTGGTCTTGAACCCTGGGTTCAGGCAATCCTCTCACCTCGGCCTCCCAAAGTGCTGGGATTACAGGGATGAGCAACCATGCCTGGCCATGACACCCTATTTCCAGCTGGCCATTCCTCTAGGTTCTCCAAGAACTTGTCAGGCAGGACCTGGGTCTGGAGGGGCCGGAAAGGGCTGGTGTGGCAGGAGCGGAGGTCTTGGCTTTCCAGGATGCAGCAGCATGCCCGGTCCCTCTTCCTCACATGGCATCTGGAGTACAGAATATCTGTGGGGATTGGCATGCAACCCTCCCTGAGGCTGAGCAGGCGTCCTCTGAGCACTCAATGTCTCCTCACTATGCCGGACACAGAGACTGGTCCTATGTCAAGCTGAACTGGAGTCAGCCTGACACCCACACCAAGTCTCTCCTGACTGTTCTGTGCCGACCTTTCTCCTGAAAACTGTTCCCCACAGGACAGTTCGACATGTCCCCTGCCTGCGCAGACCCTTGGGGTGCCTTCTCCCCACAGTTCTGGATGCCCTGGAAGCCTTTCCTTTCCCAAGAAAGCGGGTCTGAAGCAGGCAGCCTTGTGAGTTTTGAGGCCATGGTCTGGCAAGCCATCTGCGAGGACACAGAACATCTGGCCAGTGCAGCAGCATGCAAGTTCCTGGATGCCTCACAACCCAAGGCTGTGCCGAGGGCAGGAGCCCTCCAGGTAACCCTGATCCTCCACTCCCGCCACAGCACATCACCCCAAGGATGCTAAGCTGAACCTTGCTGGTGCAAGAGATTTCTCTATGCCACTGGCCTTTACAGGGAGGCCTTGGCTGACATACAATGCCACCCAGCCCCTGCTCCAGAGTCCCTGAGCTAAGTCCCCAGCACCCAACCGCGCCCACAGCGCATCAGGAGGGGCTTGCCGCAGGGCCAGACTGTGGGAATGTCACAGCAGCCTCAGTCATCTGAGGCCCAGAGGACGACGAGCCCCTGTAGGCCCCAGCAGGCATCCAGGCCAGAGGATCCCCGGTGTTCGGAGAGGAGGCAGAACTGGCGTCAGGACTGATGTAAACGCCCTGAGCAAGGGGGGCTGATGCCCGCTGGAGTTCAGGTAAGCTCGAAGCCATGACACAGGACTCCACACAGAGTGACACGTTGCTGGCAGAGCTCCAAAGGGCAGCACGGGAAGTACAGAGCCTGCCGCTCAGCCCAGTGAGGGAGCTCTTGAGCTCTGGTCCGTCTTCTAGAAAAAGCTCCTTCCTCCCACATGCACAGCCACAACACGACGAAGCAGGAGTCAAGGCAGCACAGTCGTTTATTAAGTCGGTAGAAAAGCGACCGTACAGACTTAAGGTGCGGGGATGGAGACGGGCAGATGGGCCCAGTACCCGAGGCCCTGCACCGCTCGAGTGCCGGTCCAGAGCCCAGAGCGTGGGCTGCACGCGTGAGCTCTCTGGACGCCAGAGGGCCGACTAAGTGGCTGCCCCCGTGGGGGGCACTGGACTTGCCCAGCAGCTGGGCCTGAAGAGAAGAAGCTGCCGGAGCTGGGCCCAGCTCTAGAAGCGGCCCAGCACGGTGGCCAGCAGCGCCATGCGGATGTACATGCCGTTCTCAGCCTGGCGGAAGTAGGCAGCCCGCGGGTCGGAGTCCACCTCCACGCTGCAAAAGGAGGACGGAAGTTGGCTCCCTGGCAGCGCAGGCAGCCCGCCCAGGACGCCCAGCCAGCTGCCTTCATGGCTCACCTTATCTCGTTGACTCGGGGCAGGGGGTGCATCACCACCATCTTCTTCTTGGCCCGGGTCATGATGTGCGGCGTGAGGATGAACTGACCAAAGCACTGCGGGCGATGGGCCACTGTGAGCCTTGGGTGGTGTAGGAGGACACCGCGGGGCTCCCTCGGCCTCCGCCCCGCCCAGTGACAGCTGCAGGGCAGGTGAGGCCTCGGCCCTACCCAGCTTCCTGCGCGTCTCCCTTCTCAGGCACATGCGCCGATCAGGGCGCACTCACCGCCTCATACTCCTGGGCAGAGCCAAACCGCTCCTTCTGGATGCGAGTCATGTACAGCACATCGGTGTCGGGCAGTGCCTCCTCGATGCTCTCGAAGTCCTCCTGGGGTGAGACCAGCCACGGTGAGCAGCGCCGGCAGCCCGCAGCCCCAGTCCTGGCCCTGGCCCCGGCCCCAGCTTGCAGGGTAGAGGATCTCACCTGCTTAGTGCCCCGGGCGTCCACGAAGTCCCGCACGCTGGGTGGCATGCGCAGGCTGGGAGGCGCCACGTAGCGAAGGCTGACGCGGTACTGGGTGAGCAGGCAGGCCAGGGAATGTACCGTGCGGCCATGCTTCAGGTCTCCCACCATCGTGATCTGCGGAGGGGCCGGTCACAGGGCCTGGCCCAGCGCCCTCCTCCCGCACGCCGCGGAGCTCAGCCCGCCACCTCCAGGCATGTCTGCACGGGGTCCCTCCCACGGTCCCCTCCAGCAGCAGCCCTGGGGCCCACCCACCCCGGCCTCACCGTCATGCCGTTGACTGTGCCCAGCTCCTCACGGATGGTGAAGATGTCCAGCAGCGCCTGGGTGGGATGCTCTCCCACTCCGTCCCCGGCGTTGATCACGGGTCGCCGGCAGTGCTTGGCCGCCAGCTGGGAAGCAAGCGCTGTGAGAGTAGCCTGCATCCGCCCAGCTCCTCTCCGGGGGTCGCCGCTCTGCCCCACCCTACCCCCTTCCAGGTCCCTGCCAGGGCCCCACCTCTGTCCCCTTCCAGGTCCCTACCTGGGCCCCGCCCTCTCCTGCCACCCCAGGCCCTGGCAGCCTCACCTCCACAGCCCCGGGCTGCGGGTGCCGGAGTACAACCACATCTGCGTAGCAGCTCATGGTCTGCACAGAGTCCGCCAGGGACTCGCCTTTCTGGACGGACGACGTGGCCTCAGAGAAGCTGAGCACGGCGCCCCCGAGCCGGGCCATGGCCGCCGCGAAGGAGCTGCTGGTGCGTGTGCTCACCTCGTAGAACATGGAGGCCATGACCTTCCCCTGAGAGGACGGGGAGCAGCTCAGAGTGCTTCGCCTCAGGGAACACACGGCGTGCCCCCCACGAGGGGCGCTGCGAGGACCCTTCTCCCCCAGACCTCCCCAGGACCCGCCAGAGCCCTGAGCTTCCGTCGGTGTCAGGAGCTAAAGGCTTTGCCCCCAAAGGCCGCCACAAGGCATGAGTGCCGGTGAGACAAGGACACGCCCACGCTCTCCTGCACAGCACAGGCCCAACAGCCCAGGGGGTGGCTGCTGGGTCTCGCTGCCACACTGGAGCCCTGCCATGGGAGGGAAGGCCTGGGGAAGACCCAGAGCAGCAGAGGCCATGTTGGACAGCAAGGGCAGGACCCACACACTGGGACCCCGCCACGGCCCGGCCCCAGCCCCTGCGCCGACCTTGAGGATGTCCAGGCTCCGCTCCTTCTGCACCATCATCCGCAGCGTATGTGCCACGTTGAACAGGTGAGACATCTAGGGAAGGCCCCGCATCAGCTGAAGGCAGTGGACGGCAGGGCATGGCCCCACTTTCCAAGCCCTCGGGGCTCTGGGCGTCCCCAGTCTCCCGGCCCCAGGCACCTGATCCTTGGTGAACTGCTGGACGGACAGGATATGTTGGCCCACCAATGAGTGCAGCAGGGGTGAGGTCTGGGGGTGCAGTAGGCCGGGGGCCCCCAGGTTCTGGGGTGACGCCTGTCTAGGCACTGGTGGTAGAGGGTGGCAGGTGCCATCAGGGGTTCCCATCAGCTCTGCAGCGGGGATGGGCAAAACAGGCTGGTCAGAGGGCCCCCGCCCAGGCCGGGTCAGGCCCCCACGGCGGGCGGTCTGGAGTCTCACCGAGCTCGGCCGCCTTCCGAGAGGCCTTCTCCTTTGGGTCCTCGGCTGCAAAGAGGGTAGGGGCAGGCATGAGCACACGGCTGCGGTCTGAACAAGACCCCGCGCTCCCAGGACTCCAGACCGCGGTGCATGTTAACCGACTCATGGCAGTCGCTGCAGGTTAGGGGCAGGGAGGGCAGGGGCGCAGCTGTTTGGGACAGACACACGCCCCAGGGTGAAGAGGAACGGCCAGTCACACCAACCGTCAAGCTGCATTTACCCCACACGCGGCTGCCCCGCAGGCTTGTGGCTCCCGGGTGGAGGAACTCAGCTGCCCACAACCGAGAAGGGCCTGTGAGGGGCGTGGATGTCCTCATGCTGGGGCTTAGAGGGGGGCAGTGGGCCAGATCAGGCAAGGGAATGGGCAAGGACAGGCAAGCGGGCACAGGCGTGGTACTGGACACAGAGAACCCAACGCCGCACACCTGCAGCACAGAACCCTCTTACCTGGTAAGCCTGGGTCGGAGGCTCGGTGGATTCGGGGTGGCAAGTGGAAGCGGCCATCAGGGAGGCCTGGGATGCCCCGGCGGGGCCTCTCAGGTGTCTGAAGAGACAACAATGCCAAGCGCTTTGCAGAGTGATGAACCCAAACCATCCTCCGAGGAAGACCCCATGGCTGCTGAGCCACCAGGAACATGGTCAAGCAGGGAGCCCCCCGCCCGCCCAGGAGCACCGTGGATACCGTGGTGATCTCGCTGGCTGCAGGTGCTGGGGGTGGAGGCGGGGGCTGGGGCACAGCCCCCTGAGGCCATTTGCGAACATCCTGTCCATAGCCCGGGGGCACCAGAACCTGCAGGCGGAGGGCGGGCAGGGAGTGAGGCGAGACCAGAGCCCCACTGACAAGGACAACACGCCTGGGCAAGGCCGTTGTGCCCACCCCTGCCCGCTAGGGACAGGCGGCTCCAGTGGGAGCAGGACAGTGGCTGGGAAGACGCTGCCACCGGACACAGGCACTGCCACTCACGCACCTGCCCGTCGATGTAGGCGACCTCCCCGCGCAGGACCACGCGGCGGACGGTGCCTTTCACCTTCTGCCCTTCAAACGGAGTCCAGTGGGCCTTGGAGAAGGGCATGTGGCTGGGGATCGTCCACTCGTGCTCCAGATCCACCTGCCCAGGGGACACAGCGATGCTGGGGATGCCGCCAGGTGGCAGTCCCCAGGGCTGGAACTCCTGCCCGCTCCAGCCTCCCCCAGCTCCACGCAGCCGTCCTGGCCCCCTGCCTGCTCCAGCCTGCCCACCTCCACATGGGCGTCCCGCCCACAGCTGCGCGTGGGTCCCCCACCCCTCAGCTCCCATCTCCCATCGGTGTCCTGAGCCCCCCGGCCCCCCACCTCCACGTAGGTGTCCTCCTGGGGAGGCAGGTGGAAGATACGCCGGGGGTTGTGGTGCAGCCGCTGCAGCAGGTCATCCAGGCTGAGCCGGCCCTCGCTCACCGCGGTCAGCAGCAGCGGCAGCATGGTCTCCAGCCCCGGGAAGCCAGGTGGGGGCCTGGGCCCACACTTTTCCTCCACGGTGTGCGGGGCTGGAAGGACAGCACCCAGGCCCGTCACCTTCACGTCTGGGAAGGCCCACGCGCCCGCCTCACAGCCTCTGGCCCACAACCACCCCAAGGCCTGTGCTTCCAGGGCGCGGGCCTGCTGCCATCTCTGGGTCGGCATGCACCCACAGCCTCTTTCCCCGCCTGTTCGTCCTTCTGAGGGCTTACGAGCGCCTGCCAGACCAGGTGTGTGTGCAGGCCGGGCCCTCACGGGGACAGCTCTGCTCCCTTGGCGTTAGGGCCCTGGCCTGGCTCCTGTTTTTGTGTGGGGCTGCCCACAGCAGAGTTGGGCACAGCCCCTCAAAGCAGGAGGCACATGCGGGCTTCTCTCACCGTGGTCCGAGGCGAAGCAGTCGATGACAGCCATGTTGTCCCACAGGGCCTCCACGTCCTGGCGGGATCCCAGCTCGGGCCGGACCTCCCCCTTGCCATGCCCCAGGCGTTCTAGGTCATCTTGGCTCAGGAACAGGTGGTGGGGTGCCACCTCACAGGTCACCGGCAGCCCCCGCGCCTTGGCAGCTTTGATCAGCAAGATCTGGGGAACAGGCAGTCAGAGAGGCCCTGCCCTGCCCTGCCACACTCTCCTGGAATCCCTGCTCGGAAAACCTCGAGGCAGACGTAAGCACTCCACCCTCAAGGCCACCCTGACTTCTGGTGCCATCGGCCAAGCGCCAGGACCTCTGGGCTCCCTCACCTCCTCCTTCCGAGCCACGTGACATATGTGCACCGAATGCTGGGTCAGCTGGGCCACCATGAGGACGGCGGCCACGCTCTGCCGCTCTGCGTGGGCCACGATGGGGAGGTGGGACGGCCATGTCTCGAAGTGCTGGGGGCGGGAAGAACAGATGAGGGGTATGCAGACCCTACAACGGTCCTGCCCCTGGGTCTCCCACACCCTGACTGCTGCCAGCTTGCCTGGAGAGGTCCCCAAGCCAGGTAGCTGGGCAGACCCTCCCGGTACCACCTACCTCCATCCACTGGGCCACACTGTCCAGCCGCAGCTCAGAGAAAGTCTCATTGAGGTACAGCTTTAGACCAGCCGCTGACCCAGCCACAGCACCCAGGGTCCCTGCGTTTTCAGACGAGGCCCCAAGGAACAAGGCGAAGTCACAGCGAGCGCCAGCCTCTGCCAGCTGGGAGAACACAGAGGCAAGGCCTGGTGGCACTTGTGCCCACAAAGGCCAGCCTGGGCCCATAGGGGGCAGAGGGAAAGGGCTCAGGGCAGCCGGGGGCCCGTGGGTCTCCAACACCGGCAGGAAGAGGCAGAATCTCACCTTCTGGACCAGGGCCAGCGCAGGGGCATCGGTGATAGGGGGCCGGGTGTTGGGCATGGCGCACACCATTGTGACACCCCCCGCCAGTGCAGCGGCAGTGCCCGAGGCAAAGTCTTCCTTGTGTGTCCCACCGGGTTCCCGCAGGTGCACATGGACATCAATCAACCCTGGGGACGTAGGCGGCAAGATCAGAGGAATATTCGGAAACGGGATGTCAGGGAGAGCCAGAGTGGCTGGGACGCGGCGGCAGCCAACACAGGCAGAGGCAGCGAGGCTCCTTGCGGGGGCATCCAGGAAGGAAGGACTCAGGGTGGGCGAGGAGGACTCTGGGCCTCCGTCTGCCCGGCCCACGCGGGTGCTCTGTGCCCATAGCCCATCTCTCATGAGGATGCACTCACCGGGCAGCCGCACGAGCTTCTGGGAGGTCATGCAGTCCACGTGCACCTTCAGCGGAGGGGCCGGCCCAATCTGGCCCAGGGCCTGCAGGTGGGAGGCACGTCAGCTCCCACTCAGGGAAGGGTGGTCCTAGGGGCTACAGGCAGAGGCCCCACACTCCACACCCATCTGGGTTTCCCCCGTAGCCGCAAGGCTCTCCCGCACAGCTGCCCTGGTCACCGCCCCTCCTGCCAGCAGCACTGGCCGCTACCTCCACAAAGAGCTTGGTGCACTTGATGTCGATGATGAGAGGCACGGAGAAGTCAGCGGCCAGGCGCCGTGTGCGGTAGCCCTTGGTGACAAAGGAAGAGAGCCGCCGGCCCCCGGCCCCACGCATGGAAAGGTTGATCACCAGCTCGAAGTGGTTCTCGGCCAGCTGCTCCAGGATGCTGCGCTGCGGCGGGCACTCCCCATCCACAGCCTCCTCAAAGTGCCAGTCCACGGCCGTCACCTGCCAACCCGGGTCACGGTCAGGCCCGGCTCAGCCCAGCAGGGGCAGGAAGGCCGGCCTGACAGAGGGGAGCTGGCCTGGAGTCTTTGACGAGGAGACGAGGACCCCCAAGGTGGGGAACCGGACCACCTACGTGCCACAGGCAACATGTTTCTTTCTTTTTTTTTTTTTTGAGTTGGAGTCTCACTCTGTCGCCCAGACTGGAGTACAGTGGCCGCTCCCGACCACCGCAGCCTCGACCTGCTGGGCTCCGGTGATCCTTCCGCCTCAGCCTTCCGAGTAGCTGGAACTACAGGCGCGCGCTACCATGCCTGGCTGATTTTTTTGATTTATTGTAGAGATGAGGTCTTGCTGCCCAGGCGGGTCTCAAACCCACGGGCTCAGGCAATCCACTCACCTCAGCCTCGCAAAGGCGTGGGATTACAGGCTGAGCCACTGAGCCCGGCAGGCAACGTGTTTCTTGACAAGAGGTGCCAGACTACGTGAAATGAGGCAGGTCACCAGAAGCCCAAGCCGCATGTACACACCACACACAATTCTGGCAGGAAAAGCACCCGATGAGGGTGGCGGCAGGGAGATACCCCGGGCTTTTCTGAGTTTTCTTTTTCATATGCAGAGCCCTCAGTATCATATGACAGTTAAGAGCAAGCCACGCCCTCCGCCCAGGAAAGGCCACGCGTACCTTGACACCATGCTCAGTGTAGAAGTCGGCGGTGCCCAGGCTGGCGTAGAGGCTGTAGCCAAGGCTCTCCAGCAGCCGCACGGTCGGGAGCAACTCACTCTTGTTCTGGAAGCAAGCAGTGGGCGGGGGCTCGCCAAGGTCAGCCTGGCCTGGGGTGAACCCCGGTGGTCTCCCAGGACCCCAAGGTCAGCCCAGCTCCAAGCCGAGACCCCAGTGGCCTCCCTGGGCCCCAAGGTCAGCCCGGTCCTGAGCTAAGCCCCCAATGGCCTCCCTGGACCCCAAGGTCAGCCCCAACCCAAGCTGAGTCTCTGGTGGCCTTCCTGGACCCCAAGGTCAGTCTGGCACTGAGATAAGCCCCCAGTGGCCTTCCTGAATCCCAAGGTCAGCCTGGTGCTAAACCAAGCCCCTGATGTCCTCCCTGGACCCCAAGGTCAGCTGGGCCCCAAGCCGAGCCTCCCAGGACCGCAAGGTCAGCCTGACCCCAAGCTAAACCCTGGTGGCCTCCCTGGACCCCAGGGTCAGCTTGCCCTAAGCCAAGCCCCACTGGCCTCCCTGGATGCTGGTACCTTGTAGCTGCCAATGGTCAGCAGAATGTTCTTCTTGGGAATCTTGAAGCCGGTGCTGAGCATGGCCTTGAGATAGGCCTCGCAGCGGCTCTCCCCAAAGCCGGCCACCTCCCCGGTGCTGGTCATCTCCACACCCAGCACCACATCAGCGCCCGCCAAGCGGGAGAAGGAGAACTGCGGCACCTGAGGGAGCAGGACGGAAGACGGCCAGCTCGAGGGGACCCTCCCCTCTCAGATGAGGGAACCAGGGCTGCCCAAGGCCCTGCTGTGGCCTGCACACCTGGGTCTCCTGTAGCTCTGCTCAGGCTGTGCCTGGCCACACGTGCTACAGATCAAAGCCTGGCAGTCCCTCAAGCCTTGACTCTACACACCCCCTCAGCCTTCCTGGCTTGCTCTGCGGGAGGCGGCATCCCCTATGTCTAAACTCCCACGGCATTCTGCTCGCATCGCCAGTAAGTAGTTCTGTCCCACGCTGTTACTAATAGAGCTGTTTGCGGAAACTCCTCTTGCTCCCAGGACCAGAGTGCAAGTGGCTAAGGGACAGGGCCACCTCGTCTCCTTCCAGGCTTGCAGTGCCGTGCGGCAGTGCCCAGGTCACATGCCGACGCTTGCTCTGCGGGGAGTGCCGTTTTCTCAGCCACCCCAGGTGCCCTCCTCACCTTCACCCCCACGACGCCAGAGCCAGTCATGAGCCCCACGGGCTCCACCTCTTCCCCCATGATGACGCGGGTGGCCACGGCCACGAGGTCCACGCCCAGAGTCTTGGAGACGAAGGGGAAGGAGCGGGAGACGCGCACGTTGCACTCGATGACCTTCAGCTGGTCGTCCTGGCCGAGAAGGGCGGGTCAGGCCTTGCCGGATGGCCCCGCCTGACCCTGGCACCAGTCTGCAGGCGACAGTCTGGCAGGGTTCGAGGCGACTGTCCCACACCCTGCCCCACGGTGGCTCCAGCTACCCTCCCTCCAGCATCCCTGCCACTCGGGTGGGGCGGGTTGGTGTAGGGCCTCATGGCCTGGTGGCACCGCAGTCTCTGGGGGAGCTACGGCCCTAGGCCCTCCCCTGCAACCTTGTTACCTTGGCGATGAGCTGCAGGTTGAAGGGGCCCGTAACCTGCAGCTCCTGGCCCACAGCATGCACGATGGCTTTGATCCGCTCCAGGGTCTTGGCAGTGATGTCTTGAGGGGGCGTCACCAGCGTGGCATCACCCGAGTGTACACCCGCATTCTCCACGTGCTCAGAGATGGCAATGGCAGCCACCACACCATCGCAGGCCACAGCGTCCACATCAATCTCCTGGTGGGGGCCACAGGCCGAGTGATGCAGGGCAGGGGCCCTTTCGCGTATGGCCCCCGCCTTCTCAGCCCACCGTGCCCACGACCTGCAGGGCTGGGGGTCTCCTCCAGGGCCAGGCGCACCCTCAGGGACCTGCCTGTGCCTCCCACCTTGGCCTCCTGGATGAACTTGGAGATGACCACAGGGTGCTCCTTGGACACGGCAGCCGCACTGCTCAGGAAGCGCTCCAGGTCCCCGTCGGTGTAGGCCACATTCATGGCTGCACCGCTCAGCACGTAGGAGGGGCGCACCACGCAGGGGTAGCCCACGGCCTGGCAGAACTGGCGTGCCGACTGCAAGGACAGGCACTCAGCGGGGCTCACGGCACACCCCTCCGCAGGCTCCCCCCCGGTGGCCCCCCTCGTGGGCCAGCCACAGGCCCAGCCCACCTACCTCCAGGTCACTGAGCTCGCGCCACTGCGGCTGGCTGATCCCGATGGTGTCGAGGAGCCGTGAGAACTTGAAGCGGTTCTCGGCCGAGTCGATGGCTTCCGGGGAGGTGCCCAGCACCCGGCACTGCTGCCGGTGCAGGGCCATGGCCATGTTGTTGGGCAGCTGCCCACCCATGGACAGGATCACACCCTCAGGGCTCTCCAGCTCGTAGATGTCCATCACCACCTGCCGCGAGGGAGACGGCTACAACCGAAGGGCCTGACCGAGGCACCTGCTCACAGCTCGCCCACCCCCCTGATCCAGGGCCCTTGAGGCACTGGCCCATCCGGCCGGACCCTGCCGCCTGCGGCCCTCACCTCAAAAGAGATCTCATCAAAGTAAAGCCGATCACACATGTCGTAGTCGGTGCTGACGGTCTCCGGGTTGTAGTTCACCATGATGGTCTTGTAGCCCATCTGTAAGACGGAGGGGGCCAGTGGGCAGCCATCAGGTGGGAGATTCCCGTGGAGACATGAAGCCTGAGCAGGATGCCCGCCCAGGGACGGAGGGTGCATGGCGCTGGACTCACGCACCATGGCGTGCAAGAGGTAGCCCCAGAGGGCCCCACCTGAAGCTCTGGGACAGAAGGAAGGGGCAGCGCAGGCCACCGCCGGAGTGGGACAGACAGCAGGGAAGCAGGGAGAGATGAGCGCAGACCTTCCGAAGCTGCTGGATGCAGCCCACGGCGCACCAGTCGAACTCCACGCTGGAGCCAATGCGGTAGACACCGGAGCCCAGAACCAGGACGTGGGGCGTCCGGAAGCCAAGGTCGTGCGTGGTGCCCCAGTACGTCAGATACAGGTAGTTGGTCTGGGCAGGCCACTCGGCAGCCACCGTGTCGATCTGCTTGACGGCCGGGCAGATGCCCAGCTCCTGCCGCAGCTTGCGAACAGCCAGCTCTGTGCTGTGGGGGGCGGGACGGAGACATAGGCCCAGGGAGTGGCAGCGGGCCAGACCCCAGGGCTGGGGCTTGAGCAGAAGACCCCAGGGACGAAGGCTCCAGCCTCCACAGCTGACTGCTTCCCTCCCTCCCTACTAAGGGCTCACCATTCCCTGCCCGTCCCGGCCCTGGCCACTGCCTCTGACCTCAGAACTGCGAGGGCGATCTGCTTGTCTGAGAAGCCCAGGCACTTGGCCTGGTGCAGCAGGTCTGGCGGCAGAGGCTGCCCGCGGTGCTGTTCCAGCAGCTGGGCGTGTGCTACGATGCGTTTCATGCGGTGCAGGAACCAGCGGTCGATGCGCGTGAGCTCGTACAGACGGTCAACTGAGTACCCGGCCCATAGGGCCGCTGCCACCACAAAGATGCGCTTGTCTGTGGGCGTCTCCAACTCCTAGCCGGGACAGGGCAGATGGAGGCAAACAGAAGGACCGCGCCGAGGCAGACCTCAGCACGTTGAGCAAAGGCCCTCCTGGCCCACCACTGGCACCTCCACACCCCAGAGCTCGCGTGGTTGCCGCTGGGCTGGGAAAGGGAGGCTGTACCTGGAGCATAGGCTCCACAAGCACCCAGTCAGGACTCGAAGCCTGGCTCTGCCCCTGCTGGCTGTGTGGCTTTCAGCGGTGTCACTAGCCTCGGCTTCCTCACCATAAAAACAAACCTAGCTGGGCACGATGACTCACGCCTGTAACCACAACACTTTGGGAGGCTGAGGCGAGAGAACTGCCTGAGTCCAGGGGGTTTGAAACCAGCCTAGGCGATTTGGCGAGACCTTGTCTCTACAATAAATCAAAAACTAGCCAGGCGTGATAGTGCATGCCTGTATTCCCGGCTACTTGGAAGACTGATGCAGAAGGTTTGTCTGAGCCCTGCAGGTTGATGCTGGGGTGGCCGTGAGCATGCCCCACTGCCCTCCAGCCTGGGCAACAGAGTGAGACTCCATCTCAAAAAGAAAAAAAAATTTCGCCGGGCTCGGTGGCTCAGCCTGTAATCCCGCGCCTTTGGGAGGCTGAGGTGAGTGGATTGCCTGAGCCCGCGGGTTCGAGACCCGCCTGGGCAACTTGGCGAGACCTCATCTCTACAATAAACCAAAAAATCAGCCGGGCGTGGTAGCGCATGCCTGTAATTCCGGCTACTTGGAAGGCTGAGGCAGAAGGATCACCGGAGCCCAGCAGGTCGAGGCTGCGGTGGCCGAAGTGGCCACTGCACTCTAGTCTGGACGACAGAGTGAGACTCAAACTCAAAAAAAAAAAAATCCAATGACTGCTGTCAGTGTTGCTGGTGAGAGGCCATGCTGGTGCAGAGAAGGGGGCCTGTTTCAGGGGCTGCTTACCATGTCACTGACTGGTTTCACTGTGTGGTCAAAGCCCACACAGTTCTCATCCACCATGCGCAGGGCCTTTTGGAAGGCCTCCTCAAACGAACGCCCAATGCCCATGACTTCACCTGGAGGAAAGGGAGAAAGGGACCGAGGGCTGGGAGAAGACACTGCCCACAGTGCCTGTGGTTCACAGCCTAGGCTTTGCCGGCAAGATTCCTGGTGTCTCTATCAAGAAATCGCAGCTCACGGCTCTTCCCCACCATTTCCACGGGTGAGTGCAGGTTCTGTGCTTATTAGTGAATGTGGAATCTGCAGGGTGGCCCAGGCCCGAAGGCTGTCCAGCCGTCTGGTCTGCTTCACCCATGCTGTGACGCCACCATCTGGAGCCCATCTCAGTCCTTAGAACTTTAAAGATGTCTGGATGACAGGAAGATGGTCCCACTACCCTGAATCCATCCAAAGTCAATCACCTTTATAACAATCATTTTAAGGGTTTTTCTCCCTGGACTTTTCCCACAAGTATGTCTTATATGTGATCATGGTATAAACCTAATTTACTTATATGCACATCCCCACATTGCTGTGACCCTGTAAACACCAGATTAATTCCTGTGTGATTTACTAAAATTTAGCTGTCAACTTACGAAAGGACATTCAGCTTTTAAGCATTGGTCGTTGTGAGGCTGTGATGTTTTCTGTTTTGAATGATCTCCTTAGGGTGAACTTCCAGAAGTGCAAGAGCAATGGGTAAGACACAGTTATGGCCCCTTGACAAGTACTAATTGCTTCACAGAAGTTTGAAGAAGTATAAATTTAACCAACTTTCTAAGTGGCCATAATCATCTTAGATGGTTTTTGCTAATAAGCAAAAATGAGCTGGGCTCGGTGGCTCAGCCTGTAATCCCGCGCCTTTGGGAGGCTGAGGTGAGTGGATTGCCTGAGCCCGCGGGTTCGAGACCCGCCTGGGCAGCAAGACCTCATCTCTACAATAAATTTAAAAAAAAAATCAGCCGGGCATGGTAGCGCATGCCTGTAATTCCGGCTACTCAGAAGGCTGAGGCGGAAGGATCACTGGAGCCCAGCAGGTCAAGGCTGCGGTAGCCGGGAGCAGCCACTGTACTCCAGTCTGGGTGACAGAGTGAGACTCCAACTCAAAACAAAATAAGCAAAAATGGTGTCTCCTTTTAACTAGAATTCTATTTACTAAAGAGGAGAAACTCCTTTCCCCATGTTTGCTTACTGATTTCCTCCTCCTCTGTAAAGCTTTGTTCACGTTCTCTGACCACGTATGCTAAGAGCTCCAAGTATTTCTTGCCAATGGTATTTTCTTATTTATAATCCTAGCATTTCCACTTCTTTAAAAAGCTTTTAAAACACCACAATGCTGATAGTAGTATTAAGGAAGTGGATGGATCATGAGTGATTTTCTTTTCTTGTTTCTGAGTCAGAGTCTCACTCTTTCACCCAGACTGGAGTGCAGGGGCACGCTTACAGCCATTGCAGCCTGGACCTGCTGGATTCAGGTGATCCTCCTGCCTCAGCCTGGAACCATAGGTGTACGCCACCACACCCAGCTAATTTTTGATTTACTGTAGAGACGAAGTCTCACCAAGTTGCCCTGGCCAGTCTCAAACCTGTGCACTCAGGCAATCCTCTCACCTCAGCCTTCCAAAGTGCTGAAATTGCAGATGTGAGCCACCACGCCCAGCTCTTTTCTTTTTTGTATTATTTGTGGCTTATTTGTATGATAAGAGTTACAAGAAGTTACCAGAGACTGCATTCCAAAAATGTACGAACAGATATAAACATTTCAGTGTCTCATGTAGGTATTGATCTTTGTCCTATTTTTAGTCACTTCTTTTAGCCACATTTTAATTATGGCTTCATTCCCATGTTTACTGTGATTTTCACATAACAGAAATACATCTCCAGAAGGAAAAAATTGGCAGTCTTGTAGGATTTCTAAAAATTCTAAAATAATATCTGAGCTTAGACTTGTTTACAGGCTACTACTGGCTAGGCAGCGTGGCTCACGCCTATAATCTCAGCACTGCCTGAGCCTAGGGGTTCAAGACCAGCCTGGGCAACATGGCGAGACCTGGTCTCTACAATGAATCAAAAAATTAGCTGGCATGAGCCTGTGGTTCCAGCTCCTTGGAAGGCTGAGGTGGAAGGATTGCCGGAGCCCAGCAGGTCGAGGCTACGGTGGCCGAGAGCATGCCACTGCACTCCACCCTGGGCGACAGAGACTCCAACTCAATCAATGAATACACAAAGGCTACTACTGCTCTAAACAGAAACCTAGTGCACGATGAGGTGCTCTCTTCCATTAAGCAGGTGGCACTTTGGTACATGTGCATTCTCGCTGTGGTTGAGATGTCTCAGGGACCAAACCAAGAAGCGTATCAGACCAGGTGTGGTAGCTCACGCCTTTCATCCCAGCGCGCTGAGAGGCTAAAGTGGGAGGACTGCTTGAGGCTAGGAGTTCAAGACCAGCCTAGGCAACACAGTGAGACCCCGTCTCTACATAAGAATTTAAAATTAGGCCGGGCGCAGTGGCTCATGCCCCTCTTCCCAGCACTTTGGGATGCTGAGGTGGGAGGATTGCTTGGGCCCAGGAGTTCAAGACCAGCCTGGGCAACACAGCAAGAACTCATCTCCACAATCAATCACTCAGCCAAGTGTAGTGGCACATGCCTGTAGTCCCAGCTACTCGGGAGGCTGAGGCTGAAGGATCGCCTGAGCCCAGGAGGTTGAGGCTCTGGTGAGCCATGATTGTGCCACTGCCCTCCAGTCAGGGGGCCAGAGTGCGACTCCAACTCAAAATAAGTTTTTTTAAAGCAGCTGGACATGAAAGCTCAGGCCTTCAGTCCCAGCTACTCAGGAGACAGAGGAAGGAGGGTCACCCGAGCCCAGGAGATCAAGGCTGCAGCGAGCTATGACTGTGCCACCACACTCCAGCCTGGGCAACAGCGTGAGATCTTGTCTCCAAAAAAACTTAAACCACATTAACTCGAGTTCAACATGCTTTATCACTGCTTTGTGGGTCACTGCTACACCTGTCCATTGTTCACTAGTATCCTTGTTATCAAAAAAGGTCTCTGATGTCCTGCTCTGGTCTAAACTTCAAGCCAGGAAATGTTTCATTTCATTGAGTGACTGAGTCGGAAAGGGCCACTGGAGACAATACACCAAGACTGGCTGCCACCCTGCTCAGCTGGATTTAGAAGGGATCACAGGAAACTGCAGTCACGGTTCTTGAGTTCTATATTTACACTAACAGTGAAGAAAAATGTCATTGGCATCGACAGCCTGTAATGAAGTCGCAAGCAAAAGGCCACAAGGGCGAGTTCCACGGACCTGGCCTCCCACAGGGCAGGTGACACGGAGGAACAGAGGCCACGCAGCTGGGGACGGGCCAGCTTTCGGCTGTGGTCCCTCGGCCCTGTCAGTCTCCTCCAGTGGCACCTCAGTCACTCCTTGTGGAAGACAGGACGGCCTGCCGGCCATGTCCCCCACCACACTCTACCCCAGACTTCCCAGTGACCGCCTCCCCCGGCAGGGACGCCACCCACCCCAATCTGAAAGGGTTCTCCTGGCTCCTGGAAACCACGCTCTGAGCAGTGAAAAGCCAGGCCAGGAGCTCTGATGCTCGGGACTCCCAGTCCCGGGAAGCCCATGGGCCGAGCGCGCGTGCCCTCACCAACACTCTTCATGCAGCTCCCGATCTTCGTGCTGACGCGCAGGAACTTGCTGAGGTCCCAGCGAGGAATCTTCACCACGCAGTAGTCCAGGCTGGGCTCAAAGGCGGCTGTGCCCCCCGTCACCGAGTTCCTGGGAGCCAGCAGGTGGGAGTGCCAGGAAGGAGGGCGGGGGCAGAGGGTGAGCTTCCAGATGGCTCTCCTGCCCCCTTAAGCCCTGCCAGCACCCTTTCCGAGTTCCCATCCCTGAGTGTTTTCTTCCCAGTGTGATTTCTTCCACATGCTCGTACCTAAGCTCAGGCAAGGGGATGCCCAGGGCCAGCTTGGCTGCCACGTAGGCCAGGGGATAGCCTGTGGCCTTACTGGCCAGAGCGGAGCTGCGAGACAGCCTGGCATTCACCTCAATGATGTAATACTGCAGAGAGAGAGGAAGACTCACCAAACGCCTGGCCCCGAAGCCCCGTTTCCGAGTTCTTAGAAGACAGTCATCAGCCCTCCCCACAGGCCCAGGCAGAGGGGCCCGCCCAAAGCCCAGCCCAGCAATGAGGACCCCAGTTTCTAGTCCAAGTCTGCAAAAGGCCCCTTGACCTTAAGGCCTAAGAAGCAATGGGAGGAGAGAGCAGCTATAACGCCTGCTCTAGGAGCAGGGCCTCACCTGCTCAGACTCGGGGTTCAAGGCATACTGCACGTTGCACTCCCCGACGATGCCAAGGTGCTGGGTCACCTTGATGGCCGTCTGCCGCAGCAGCTGGTACTCCCTGTCATTCAGCGTCTGGCTCGGAGCCACCACGATGGACTCCCCAGTGTGGATGCCCAGGGGGTCCAAGTTCTCCATGTTACACACCTGTGAAGGGGGCTCTGGGGCGGTCACTGCCAGGGGCACTGGGAGAGGCGGGAGGCTCCCCCCCGGAGTCTGTCACCCGGGACTTCGCCCAACCTGGGTCTGGAGACACAGAGCCCTGAGACCCCAGCTTGGGTCTCTGACCCCCCGGGAGCTCGTGCTGCCTGGCAGCCCCCACTCACCGTGACACAGTTGCCGTAGGCGTCCCTCACCACCTCGTACTCAATCTCCTTCCATCCCTTCAGGGACTTGTCCACCAGCACTTGGCTGGTATGGGCGAAGGCCGGGGCCACCAGAGCAGAGAGCTCCTCCCTACTAGAGGCAAAGCCTGAGCCCAGGCCGCCCAGGGCAAAGGCCGCCCGCACCAGTACAGGGTACCCGAGTCGCTCGGCGGCTGCCTGGGCCTGTGACACACAAGAGGAAACGGAAAGCCAGGTCACCCCCGGCTGCCCGGAGACAGCACATGTGCAGGCAAGGGCACCCCCCAGCCTCACCCGGCCGCCCTTTGGACCTGCTCCAGAGAACTGGCCGCCTCACTGGGGGCCACGTGCTCTCCGATCTCTGCCATCCTGGCAGCAAAAGCGCGCCGGTCCTCCGTGAGCTCGATGGTCTCCACGGGGGTGCCCAGGACCCGCACACCATAGCGGGCCAGCACCCCGGCCTTGGTCAGTTCCACGCCACAGTTCAGAGCAGTCTGGCCCCCGAAAGTCAGCAACACGCCATCCGGGCGTTCGTTCCGTATTACCTGCGGAGCGAAGGGGCGTCACAGGTGCCAAGGACTCGGGGAAGAGAGCGGGCAATGAGGCCCAGACGGCCAGAGCAACCCTGGACCCTGCCCATCCGTGGTCCCATCAGGCCAGCCTGGCCCCAGTTGTACCTGGGTCACGTAGTGAGGTGTGATGGGGAGGAAGTAGACCTTGTCCGCCAGTCCCTGTGAGGTCTGCACTGTGGCGATGTTGGGGTTGATCAGCAGCGTCTGTATGTTCTCCTCCTTGAGGGCCTTAATCGCCTGAAGAATGGAACGGCGCCTCAGTCCCCACAGCAGGGCGAGGCGCAGACAGCCGGGAACCGGCGCCCCGACTCTCGACTGGCAGCTGGCTTCTGTTCCTCCCGCTTTATCTCTCCGTTCATCCGCAGACCTGTGGGGCCACCTCCTCCCTATGCAGGGCTCTCCCCTCCGCCCTCCCATAAGGCTCCACCCCTTCCCGAGGGCCACCCCTCAGGGAGGGACCAGCATGAGGACCTGAGAGCCAGAGTAGTCGAACTCGCCAGCCTGGCCAATGGAGAGGCCCCCTGAGCCCAGGATCAGCACCTTCCGTGGCGGCGGCGGCCCGGAGCCAGGGGTGGGAGTCCCGGGTGGACAGAGGCGCTCAGTCAGCCGCTCGCGCACTGCAGAAACAAGTCAGAGCATGAGAGCAGGACCTCGCCCTTGCTTCCAAGAGTCGAGGCAAAGCACACACCTGCAAGTGCAGAGGAAAGGCGGAACCCAGACGCGTGCCCAGGTTCCTGACCACAGACATGGTGCCCACTGCCTTGGCCCTTAGTGCCACCCCACGGGGCACACCCATCTCACGCCCACCCGGGAGCCACAGCCCAGCACCACTCAGGGGCTCACCTGTCTGGCCGCTGGGGTTCCCAGCTATGGCCTCTTTCACAGTGTCCAGAAAGACATCAAAAAGCAACTCCATGTCTGAAGGGCCAGCCTGGTGCTCTGGGTGGAACTGGACGCTGCGGGGCAGATTGGAGCACGAGCCCGCTGTGGCCGCTGGACGACACCGGCGGCTCTGGAGGTGGGCCAGGGGATGGAGGACACGGGGCCAACCCGCTCTTCCCTTCCCACCCACAGGCCCGTGGGGCACTCAGCTGCACGGACCCACCCACCCCCGCCCACGCCACCCAGGCTCACCTGAAGAAGGGCAAGCTGTGGTGCACAAGGCCCTCGTTGGAACCGTCGTTGGCGTTGGTGAAGAGAGGAGCCCAGCCCGCCGGCAGGGAGTCGGTCTCCACCGCAAACCCGTGGTTCTGCGACGTCAGGAAGCAGCGCCCTGAGCCCACCAGCAGACAGGGCTGGTTGTGGCCGCGGTTCCCATACCTGGAGACAGATACCTCATGGCGTGGCCTCCCCTCCCACGGCACTACCCGCCAGCCCTGCTCCTGCTCCAACGCCCATCGACACCAGCTCCGCCCCTCCCACGACACCCGCCCCCTGCACCACAAGTGTGGGCCCACCTCATCTTGTACGTCTTGGCCCCGATAGCTAAGGCCAGCAGCTGGTGTCCCAGGCAGATCCCGAAGACAGGCCGGGGATTAGGCTCAGACAAGACACGGCTCAGCATGGACACAACGTGGGGGTAGGAGGCAGGGTCACCAGGGCCGTTACTCAGGAAGAGACCCTCGTACTCTGGATGGGCAGAAAGGTGATGTCAGCACCAGCAGTTCGCTAGAAGACACACCTGGAGCCCTTCCGGGGACAGCACCAAGCCCTGATCGCTATCTTCATCATGGCGCTCACATGAACTGCTGGCAAACAGACAGAGGGATGTGTCCTCCAGCCCAACTGTCTGAAACTCCAGGAATGCCCCCGCTACTCACCCTGGCTGTCGAATGCATGGTCCCAGGGCACCACCGTGACCTCAGCCCCACGCTGGCACAGACAGCGGATCTGGTTGTACTTGAGGCCACAGTCCAAAGCCAGGATCCGAGGGGCACCCCCTGCATTGAACACCCGTGGGGTCTGCGCAAGAGGCGTAAGGGGCGACGGTGGGCAGCTGGATCGTGGTGCAGGTTACATCCTCCCCAACCCCGCCTCCGGCCCCTGCATCCCATGCGTCTACCTGGGTGCAAGCAGAGCACAACTACTCTCCCTCTCTACCTTGATGGAGACCTCTGGCACCAGGGGGCGTGCATTGGGGTCCAGGAACGGCAGGGAGGAGGGCTCTGTCCCCTTCTGGACCAGCTTCCCCAGCAGAGAGCCCTGCTCCCGCAACTTCTTGGTCAGCTCACGAGTGTCCACTCCTGTCAAGACAGCATGGCTGCCAAGGTCACACACCCCCAACCCAGTCAGTGAGGTCAGACTTCCTGAAGCACTTCCAATCCAGAGGCCTGAGTGACACACAGTCCGTTCTATGGGCTTCAAAACCCTGGGCCATCCTCATGGAAGTATACTACCACAAGGTGTTCTTGCCAAAACGACCACCTCTCAGCTGAACCCCAACTCGAATCTACTTACAGAAAATGACATCAAAAGAAAAAGAACACACTCGACGACACCATAAGAACATAGCTGCGCCAGGCGTGGTAGCGCATGCCTGTAATTCCGGCTACTTGGAAGGCTGAGGCGGAAGGATCGCCGGAGCCCAGCAGGTCAAGGCTGCGGTGGCTGGGAGCGGCCACTGCACTCCAGCCTGGGCGACAGAGTGAGACTCCAACTCAAAAAAAAAAAAAAACAAAAAGAATATAGCTGCCGCAATGCAGACTTAGGTCTTCTAAGGAAAGACAACCTGTTTTGGTTAAGTAGGTTACAGAGTCCTTAGACTACACTGAAGGACACACTAACCAAATGTAACACGTGAACCTTGTTTGGAGCCTGATTCAAATAAACAAACAGTAAGAAAAATGTAGGTAATTGGGAAAATCGTTAAACATTGCCTGGACATTTGATATTAAAGTGTTACCAACTTTTTAGAGATATGATAATGTCACAGTGCTTATGTTTTTTAAAAAAGACTCATTTTTCATAGTTATTGAACCATTTGTGGATTTGCTTCAGGATAACCTAGGGGAAGTGATGGTAGTCGTAAAATAAGATGAGCCCCAAGGTGATGATACTATTTCCTTGCTGCAGTGAAAATTTTCCATCCAAGCAACAGCTCGGCTCTTCCCCCCCAGCCCCAGATGCCAATCTGGCCCCAGAGCCTGCCCTCCCCTCCCACTGGGCGTGCGGTGTGCACCACCCTACCTTGTAGACCGGGGATGCCATGCTGCTGCAGCCACGCGTGAAGGGTCTGGGTGGCACTCCAGTGGCTGGGCGTGGGGCAGCACTCTCCCACCACCAGTCCTGCCACGTGGATCCCCGAGGATTCAAACCACTGCGGACGGAAGGAGACCGTGAGAAGCCCAGGGCCACAGACTCGTCACGGCACTTTTGTTCCACTGTGTGGCCACAGACGGTATGCTCAACCACAATGAACGGCCTGTTACTCCTTCAACACACGAAGCATTTGTGACAATAGTTCCCTTAACCAACAACACCGTCCCCCATGTGAAACACTGAACACACGGGCCTGAGGTACAGGGCTGGTAACGGAAAACGGTCACAAATTCCCTTTTCTGTGATGCCACCCACACACACCTAAAGGACCTTATGCCTGCCCCTAGAGCTCATCAAACGCTTTAATTTCACTTCTCGCTTGCTAGTCACACTGTATCACGAATATGCATTTGTGTCTTTGTGAACTCAAGAGCAAGGCACATGGCACCAGTCAACAGACGTCTCCCACACCGCATGGTAGAGGTGCAGGCCTCTCGATGCTAGGGAAAAGGCAGGGAGCAGGAAAGATGGGATCCCTGTCTTCACCATGTTGCTTTTTTACTTAGGGAGCCAGAAAACAAGGTAACAGGCAAATACGCAAGGCAGTGATTAAGAACAGAGTGACAACTGGGCTCGGTGACTCAGCCTGTAATCCCGTGCCTTGGGAGGCTGAGGTGAGTGGATTGCCTGAGCCCATGGGTTTGAGACCCACCTGGGCAACTTGGCAAGCCCTCATCTCTACAATAAATCAAAAAATTAGCCGGGTGTGGTAGCATGCGCCTGTAGTTCCAGCTACTGGAAGGCTGAGGTGGAAGAATCGCCGGAGCCCAGCAGGTCCCCAGCAGGTCGAGGCTGTAGTGGCCGGGAGCGGCCACTGCACTCCAGTCTGGGTGACAGAGTGAGACTCCAACTCAAAAAAAAAAAGAACAGAGTGACGAGACAAGCAGGCACAAAATACATCACTAAATAAAAAATAAGGTTCCCGGCACAACACCAGGCATGCTTTTTAATCATAACTTCATTTGAGGTTATCATTAAAAAAGATGACTGACTCATTACTCAACAGACAAGCACTTAATAACCAGACAGAAACAGGAAGTATATGCCGAGGAAGCGGCACCTTTAAAAGGAATTCAGCTCTGTGTCACAGGCTTAAGAATGCACATGCTGAGACTGTTCTCAGGTACCGAAGGGTGTCTTCGGTGGAGCCCTCTGGCCCCGTGGGGCAATCCTCTCCTGTACATGTGGCTCTAGAAAGTTGGGCCTCTCTCACCCTGGGTCCTACCAGGGCTCCCCTCCTGAAGTTCCACAAACTCAGTTTCTCTGTGACAGAGCTGGTGACTGACAACACGCTGACCAAGTTCACAGGACACCTGCTGCCTCATAAACTAGAACACAGTAGGTCTACAGGCACGTCATGACTCTATCAATCCCTTCCCGTAGCATATGCATGTGTCCCTCATGCATAGCTGCCTTTTCCAGTGTCACGATGACTACTGGGAAGGCAGATGGAGAAGTGAAGGCTCAGAAGCTTGCCATCGGGACCAGCGAGCTTTGAGAAATTCTGCATCGGGGGACAGTGGCTTCCGCTGTTACCTCAATTACTATGTGTCTGACTTTCTTATTACTTGAATTCTCAAGAGCAACTTAGTTTCCACATGCCAGAGGTAGGAACAAACAGGTTTTTTTTAACCTAGCGGCAAGAACACAACTGAAAAGCAGAAGGTCAGACAAGGCAACGTCAGTAAGCCTTGAGCGCAATAATCGATGTCGCTGGTCTTGGAGGTAAACCGGCACTCCCCGTAACTGAGAGGCGAGTGACCCCAAGTTCCCAGTCTTTCCCACGCAGATACCCAAAAGCACCGCTCCCATCCCAAGCCTCTGCTGCCGAACCACCGGCAACGGCTCCCTCCCAGACCAGCTGACTCCGGCGCGGCTTCGCGTCCCCCCAGGCCCCGCATCAGAGCTCCGGCATCTAACCCGACCCGCGGCGCCCTCCCGCACGCCCGGACTCCCAGGCCCTCCCCGCCGCGGCCCACGCGCCGCTCTCCACGGTCCGCAGCAGCGCCCGGCCGCCCGCCCTCCGCTTGACTCAGCGCTTCGGGGCAGCTCCCCCCGCGGCGCGCCGCTGGCGGCCAGAGGACCGCGGGGCGGCGCGGGGTGTGGCTACCTTGCTGAGGCCGAACTCGTCCACCTCGTCCGGGGGGATGCCGTAGTTGCCGACCAGGGGGTACGTGAGCACCAGGATCTGCGCCTTGTACGAGGGATCCGTGAGGGCTTCGGGGTAGCCGACCATGCCGGTCTGGAACACTGCGGGGGGAGGCGGCGCTGGGCGCGGGCTGGGCCTGGGGCGCCCGGCGCGCGGCCGGGCCCGCCGCGCGGAGGCCGCCCGGGGCGCGGAGACGGAGAGCCGGGCCCGGGGGTGTGCCGGCGGGAAGATGGCGGGCAGAGCGCGCAGGGCCTCGCGGGGGACGCCGGGGCGCGACAGACCGGGCCCGGCCCGCTTACCCACTTCCCCGGCGGCCGACACGGCGGCCCCGAAGGGCTGGCCGCGCAGGACCGCCCCGTCCTCCAGCACCAGGGCCGCCATGGGCCGAGCTCGGGCGGGCGAGTCCGGGGCCGGGGCCGCGGCCGCGCTGCGAACTCCGCGGAGCCACGTGAGGACGGCGCCGGGCGGGTCCACGTGGCCAGCGGCGCGGGATCCGGCAAGGCGGGCACGGAGGCGCAGCGGCGGGCGCGCGGCGGACTGCGGCTGCGCGGGCGCAGGCGGGGCGGGGCCGGCACGGGGGCGGGCCGGGAGCCCGCACCGCCCCGGCGCGATCCGGCGGCCCAGAGCGGTCCCGCCCAAGCGGCGCGCGCGGAAAGAACGGAAGCGCGGAGAGACAAAGGGAAGCCGTGTTTATTGCAGGCGGCCGCGCGAGCGCGCGAGCGCGCGAGGGCCTCGTCCGCCCGGGGAGCGCCGGGCCGTCTTCCTTCCGACGGGCGGCCGCCTGTCTCCGCGAGACGCGCCGGGGCGACCCAAGTCGGCGGGGACCTCTGCGGTTCAGGAAGTCTCGGCTTTCCGGCGTTGGGTCCCCCAAAGCAGGACGGAGACCGACAGCGTGGTGGAGCCCAGGATCCCGAAGAACGTGAGCAGCGAGAAGCAGCCCTGCGATGACAGGCGTCCCTTTCGGGGTCACAGGGCCTGTACCCTAAGGCCACTTCTTTCCTAGCGTGCGCCCTTCACCGAGGCAGTCCC
Organism: Cephalopachus bancanus; assembly: GCA_027257055.1. Taxonomy (NCBI): domain Eukaryota; kingdom Metazoa; phylum Chordata; class Mammalia; order Primates; family Tarsiidae; genus Cephalopachus; species Cephalopachus bancanus. The sequence continues at coordinate 164,716 of JAPVLO010001074.1, forward strand.
CCCACAGTCCTCCTCCTCTGATCCACCTGTGCTCCTGGTCTTGCTCTCCTTCCGGAGAGCCCCTGTGGAGTCTCTGAAGCCCTCTTGCCCCTGGTCAAAAGGCCCGGTCCTCACCTGGCGCATACACTTGTAACCGTGGAAGCCATCTGCACAAACACACTGCATAAGACCTGGGCCATCTGGTACACAAACTCCATTCTCAGGACACATTTCTGGAAACCAGAGAGAAATAGAGAACACCACTGGACCTGATTGGGTATTTTCTCTTTTTTTTTTAGTTGGAACCTCACACTGTCACTGAGGCTGGAGTGTAGCGGCACGCTCATGGCCACCGCAGCCTCGACCTGCTGGGCTCAGGCGGTCCTTCCACCTCAGCCTTCCATGTAGCTGGAGCTTGGGCGTGCGCCACCATGCCCGGCTAATTTTTTTTTTTTTTTTTGGAGTCTCACTCTGTCACCCAGACTGGAGTGCGGTGGCCGCTCCCGGCCACTGCAGCCTCGACCTGCTGGGCCTGGCGATCCTTCTGCCTCAGCCTTCCAAGTAGCTGGAACTACAGGCGCACGCTACCATGCCCGGCTCATTTTTTGATTTATTGTAGAGATGAGGTCTCGCCAAGTTGCCCAGGCGGGTTTTGAACCCGCGGGCACAGGCAATCCACTCACCTCAGCCTCCCAAAGGCGCGGGATTACAGGCTGAGCCACCAAGCCCGGCTAATTTTTTTTTTTTTGACTTATCAAGAGATGAGGGCTCACCATGTTGTCCAGGCTGCTCTTGGACACCGGGCTCAGGCAGTCCTCTTGCTTCTGCCTCCCAAAGTGCTGGGATGACCGGTGTGAGCCACTGTGCTTGGCCAAGGTATGCTTCTCAATTACCTATTTCAACTTAGATTATCTCAATAATTTCTAGGTCAAAGGTAGAAAAAAGATTGTAAACAATACGAATATTAAAAATAGTATATTTTAAGACCTTTTCTTTCCAAGGGGCTAGAGTCTCAGATCTCTTAACAAATAGCACTTAAAGCCGGGCTTGAGCCGGGCTTGGTGGCTCAGCCTGTAATCCCGCGACTTTGGGAGGCTGAGGTGACTGGATTGCCTGAGCCCGCAGGTTCGAGATCCGCCTGGGCAGCAAGACCTCATCTCTACAATAAATCAAAAAATCAGCCGGGCGTGGTAGCGCATGCCTGTAATTCCGGCTACTTGGAAGGCTGAGGCAGAAGGATCGCCGGAGCCCAGCAGGTCGAGGCTGTGGTGGCCGGGAGCAGCCACTGCACTCCAGTCTGGGCGACAGAGTGAGACTCCAACTCAAAAAAAAAAATTACATATATAATATAGATAGATAGATAGAGAGAGCACTTAAGCAACTTTGTCTTTCTGATCTAAAACGGAGACGACAGGAAGAAAGGGCAGATTCCAGAAGCCTGGAGAGGAAACAGCCTACCTAGGTGGCCAGTGGTATTGCAAAGGTTCCTTTGCCCTTGGCAGATCTGGTTGTCTGTGTAAGAGGTGACAGTATCCCAGGCATTAATGCCTCCTGGACAGCGGACATCTTGTGGCAGAACCCTGAAGGCAACACAGGTAGTCAAAACATGCAGCCCCAAAGTTCACAGCACTGCCCCTCTTTGATGCTCTTCCCACGCCCTTACTCACAGAGTCTGGAGCTGGGTGAAGCCACGGAAGGTGTTGGCCAGGTCACCCTGGAGGGGGTTTGCTTGCAGGTCTCTGCGAAGCACACACTGTTAGCACTCTGCTCAGGAAGGCACCCTGTTTATACTCACACGTCTTCCTGGACTGGTAATCCCATCCTCATCCTGAGCTATCCAAGTTTAGACATGACTATTCATCCATCTTTTCGGAGTCCATCCCCAAAGGCTTTCCCATCAATCCCCTGCTATAGGAGTCACCTTTTGGGCAGGAGGGTGCCGACCCACTTACATAATGACAGCAGTGTGTGCCTGAGGAAAATCGGGACCCAGGTCCTTCAGAGAACAGTTCTGGAGATCCAGCCTGAGGAAATAAAGTAACCAACATAACTACGTGTCTCTCTTATTTGAGTTTGAGTGTCACCCTGTCACCCAGGCTGGAGTGCGGTGGCACGCTCATGGCCATCCCAGCATTGACCTGCTGGGCTCCAGTGATCCTTAAGCCCCAGTCTTCCATGTAGCTGCTACCATGCCTTGCTAATTTTTTATTTACTATAGAGATAAGTTGCCCGAGCTGGTCTGGAACCCATGGACTCAGGCAATCCTCTTGCCTCAGCCTCCCAAAGTACTGGGATTACAGGCTTGAGCCACCACACCCAGCTTATATCTCTCTTTTTCTTAATCCATGCCAAGGTTTGTATTTGACAACCCCTCTTTCAGCTAATAGTAATTGAGCCTAGCTGTGTGCAGAGCCACAGACTAGGTGCTGCGGCTGACATTTTAATCCTGTTGTATCCAATACAGTAGCCACCAGCTAAGGTAGTCACTTAATTTAACTTAAAAAGTCAGTGCATTTGCACTAGCCATATTTCACATGCAAATGGAACAGCCATGTTAGTTAGTGGCCAGGACAGACACACAACACTTCCGTCATCATGGAAAGTTCCATTGGCCAGCACTGTCAATCAGTTTATCTTTGCATCTATGCATATATTGAAAGAAGTGTGTGTTTCATGTCTAGGTTGGTGAATGTCATATTATATTAAGTTTTTAGATACGCAAAGGGTCTTAACATGAAAAAAAAAATGCAGTCACACAAATGAAAGTTTTTTTCCACATGTTTTCTACCACAGACTGGCTTTAAACTCCTGGACATGAAAGACCATGTCACGTTTTTTTCTTCAATATCTATTGCTGTCCATTCCTTTATTCTACCAATATTTACTGAGTGCCTGTCAACTGCAAAAGTTGGGAGAAAATTAAAAATGTGTAACTCAGTATCTTTTTAGCTTTCAAATGGCTTTCACTGTAGTAGAAAGACTATTGCCAAAAATAAAAACAATGTAAAAGTTCAATTACAACGTGAAAGCAAGCACAGGACGATATATAAGTATATATCTGAGTTGTACGTACACTCAGGATTAACGAAAGCTTAAAAGTATTATTATAGGAATTAGCAGTAGGGAGCAATCACAAAAGATGTTGGAACTTAAGGATGGATATGTCCTATGTAGGACAAAGAAAATACAACAGTCGTGACCCGCCTGGGCAACTTGGTGAGACCTCATCTCTACAATAAAATCAAAAATTAGCTGGGCGTGGTAGCGCGCGCCTGTAGTTCCAGCTACTTAGAAGGCTGAGGCAGAAGGATCGCCGGAGCCCAGCAGGTAGAGGCTGCAGTGGCTGGGAGCGGCCACTGCACTCCAGTCTGGGTGTCAGAGTGAGACTCCAACTCAAAAAAAAAAAAAAAAGAAAGAAGAAAGTACAACGGAATGCCTTTGGGGTTAGGTAAGTCCAGCTGGAGCCAGACCCTTAAGGAGGGTTTGAGTACACGAATAATTGGAAATAATGTTGGAAAAGCAGGTTGGGGCTAGTCTGTGCTATCTCTGGATTTGAACCTTATCCTGGGGACAAGAGGTTTCCTAAATATAGTGCTAAGGCAATAGAGTGATAATGGAAGGATCTGGTTTTTGCAAGTTCAATACAGGAAAGTATTTGGATAGATTCAAGGCAGACGAGAACATAAGCAAAGCGTGACCTTCTGAGTGTGAAATCAGGGCGCACCAGTAGTTGGAAATGCTACACAGGAAACCAAGGGTACCCGCGTGCGCCCGAGCGCTAGCAGATAAAGGGACACTTGGGAGACCCGGTTTCGGAGACACGCGTGATGGCTCCAGCCGAGGCCAGCCCAGGCGGCTTCTCGAAGGAGTGCAGGGGAAGGCGGCAGGCCGGGCGGCGGCTCCAGCACCCAGGGACGGCCGCGGCGCCCTCACCCCAAGACGGCGCCCTCCGGGTCCACGCAGCAGCGGGCCCGCAGCGACCTCGCCGGCGTCCGCTCGCAGAACAGGGCCACCCTCGACCACCTGCGCACGCTCCCCGGGCACCGGGCGCACACCTGCCGGGAAAAGAATCCAGGTGGCAGCCGCGGGAGCGGAGGCCACGCTCGGGGCCGCTCTCCCCGCAGCCGCGACTGTCGCGGGACCCTCGTTCCGACGGGCGGGCGGGGCAGCGGGGCGCCGGGTCGCCAGGGCTCGCGCGCTGCGGAGCACGGCCGGCCTCGCGCCACCGGGCGCTGCGAGCCCGCGGAGGAGCAGGGCGCGTCTGCACCCAGGACAACCAGAGCGCTCCGAAGACCGAGGCGCGGGGGTCGCGCCACGCCCAAGGGGTCTCCGGACGCCTGGGGGGCCTTGGTGCGCGCGGTACCTCGGGGAACGCCGGAGCCCGTGCCACGCCCAGAGCGAGGAGCAGAGCCACAGCCCAGCGCGCCAGGCCGCCAGCCGGGGCAGGCCGCCGGGTGCCATCTCCCCTCCTGCGTCCTTCCCGGCGGCGCGTCCGGACCCCGCCCCCTCCCGCGCGTCACGAACCCCGGCGTCCCGCCCCTCCCGGCGCGCCAGCGGCCCCGGCGCCCCGCCCCTCCCGCGCGTCACGGGCGCGCCATCCCGCCCCTCCCGGCGCGCCACCGGCCCGCCGCCCCGCCCCTCCCGCGCGTCACGGGCCCCGGCGCTCCGCCCCTACCGAGCGCCACGGGCCCCGGCGCCCCGCCCCTCCGGGCGGCCGGGTACTGTGCTTACGTACTCGACGCTCGTCCTCGCGCGCAGGGACCCCGCCGGCCCCCCTACGACTCCCCGAGCGCCTCGCCGCCCCGCGGGCGCCCGCAGCCGGGCACCCCGCCCGGTGTCGCGCCCCCGCGGCGTCCGGGCCTCCGTCCGCCCGCAGTAAACATGGCGGCGCAGGGAGGGGCGGGGGCGGGGCCGGGACAACGCGACCGGGCTTCCCGTGTCCCACGTGCGGATTCCGGCAGGTAGGCAGGGAGAGGACGTGGGCGCGCGGCGGGGTCTCCGCGCGGGGCACGGAGGGCGAAGGACGCCGGGGCGCTCCGCCCCCTCTCCTGGTGGTCTTTGCCTTCCCAGAGCCGGAGGGCGATGCTGAGCGCGGGCAGGACGCGGGAGCCCTCCGGGTCGGCCGCACCGCGCAGATAAGGGCGGGTGGGGAGCGCCGACCCGCGCGCGCGAGCCCCGCGCGCACCCGGTCCCGCTTGCACGTCGGGGCTGGCGCGTCCTCGGAGGCCGAGGGCAGTTCGGGGCTCCTGCGTCCTTCTCGGGAGTCACCCAGCCGGGCCGGCTCGGGCTTGGCCGAGGGGGTCCCGCGACCCGCCGCCTGCGCCCGGCGTTGCGGTTTTAGCGACACGACCCGGCTCCGGGCGCCGACCCGCTCGGAGACGCCGTCCGCAGGGCCAACCACGTCGAGTGGCCGGAAGCCCCTGCCGTGGCCTGGGCGCCGCGAGTGGAGGCATTGTGGCCAGGGCAGGTCTGCCCCGTCTCGCTGGCCTGGTCAGGAGGCCCCGAGAGTAAGGGTTCTGCACGCTTGGGCCCGGTCCCGTCCCGGGAGCTATCCATCCGGGGTGCCTCTGCGCCCATTTGCACACCGCACACCTCTTAGTCCCCAGTGGTTCCCGTCCTTTCTGCCACTCGGTCAAGGCATGCCAAGGACGAGTGAGGTTCTGGGTGTCGCAACGTACAAAGACTCAGAGCGACTTCAGGTCCATCCAGAGCGGCCCTTGGGCCCTTGCTCTAGGCCTAGTGCTTGTGTCTCCGTGGAGCACGTGACCCGAGAGTTGCCTGCTCCGATTTCCTCTTCTTCGGCCCTGGAGGTTCAGAGTTCAGGTTTAGTCTGCGGGAGGCCACGGCTGCAGAGCACACTAGGAGAGCCAGAAGACAGGCTGATCTTTCTCCTAGAGGGGCTAGCGGGGGCGTGGTCTTGTCTGCTTATCTGGCTCTCCTTTCTTTGAAAAGTCTGAGCTGTGTGCCATGAATGACTGACCCCACACTCGCCCCTGATCTGGGAGTGGTGAGGGCAGGGCCTAGCTGCAGGCAGCACTGTTCCTTTCTTCCCTGTTTTGTATCATGCTGAGACCTTAGGCAAGTTATCTGACCTTTCAGCTTTCTTGGAGGACACTTGAGACCTGGTTTACTCTGCTTTCAGCAAAGGACCCCACACGTGCTGTGTTATGTAGCCAGTGCTCAGGGGGTGTTGACTGTTGCCAGGGTGACTGTCTAAGTCCACAGCATCCTCTGGTGTCTCTTCCCCCTGAGGACCCCAGAGGGTTGCCTCTGATGTGAAGGTCGTGGAAAGCAGGGGGATGATGAATCCCTGGAGCCGGGTTCTAGGCTGGCCTCTGATGACCTTGGGCTCTGTGCTTTTGGGTGGGTCGCTCAGCCCACCTGGGCCGTGGTGTGTTGGCTGTGAGATAAGGTAGGCGGTTGTAACGGTGACCTGCAAGCATTTCTTTAAGGTCCCATCCTTGTTGCTGTGTGGATTGAGGTGTATGCTTGGAGGATTAACATTTCTCATGTAGGAGTTGGAAATCAACTTTCCAGCTCCCTTCAGCACAGCGCCAAGAGTGACGTAGGCTGAAAGCCTAATCCATCTGAGAATGCCTTTGAGTGTGAGGTCCTGCTCCCCGTTCTGGAGCCTCTGGGACTGAGTTGGGCTTGGGGCCATAAAGCGATAGGGCCATTTGGATCACAGCGATTGGTTACCTGAAGGGGCCAGAACAAATTCCTGCTGAGCTTCGCCCCGCCCCCAGTCCTGGGCTGCCTCAGCCTCTACCCAGCTGCAGGTACTTCTGCCTCAGAGCAGAGATCGCTTCTCCAGGTAGGTAGGTGTCTGTCCCCGCAATCTGGGCCACTCACCCAGCCCAGTCCCTCTGCCCTCCAGCTCCTGGCTGGCTGGCCTGTCTCCAAAGTGCCCCTGGAGTCGTAGCTCTGAGCTGCTGGCTCCAGCATAGCGCCCTCTCATTTTGTTTTGTTTTGTTTTTTGAATTGGGGTCTCACCCTGTCACCCAGGCTGGAGACAGTGGCACGCTCATGGCCACTGCAGCCTCAACCTGCTGGGCTTAGGCGATCCTTCCACCTCAGCCTTCCGAATAGCAGGAACTGCAGACGCATACCACCACGCCTGGCTAATTTTTTTTTTTTGATTTATTGTAAAGACGAGGTCTTGCCAAGTTCCCCAGGCTGGTCTTGAACCTGAGGGCACAGGCCGTCCTCTCGCCTTGGCCTCCCAAAGTGCTGGGAGTGCAGGCTGAGCCACCTCGCCCAGCCGCTCTCTCGTTTTGAATCTCACCACTCTTCCGCGTCTGCTGCTGACTGTGGTGTGGCAGGGCCGATCTGGCGGTTGGGGAGATCCTCCAGGAAGGGGTAAGGGATGGGTGACCTGGGGGTACCAGAGTGGAGACACTGGGGATCGTGCAAGGCCAGAGCAGGGTTGGGGGGAGGTGGAGTGGCCCTGCTCTTCTTAGTCTCCAGTCTTCTTCCCGTGGGCTGTGGCGCCAGGCTGGGCCCTGCTGGCTAAGGCATTGTAGGAACTGGGTCTGGGCCTACAGGTGGGGCAGGCATCCCTCTGAGAAGAACTTGGGCGAGTTGACTTTTCTTTGGTGGAGCCCTAGAGAAGGCTCTTGAATTTCATGGCTCTGCATAACAAAGGTCCTGGCCAAGTTATTCTGTCTGTCTCCTCCCTCCCTTACCATACCCAGCCTCCCGCCTTCCAGGTCACTGCCACAGCTGGCTGATGTGTGGGAGGCCCAAGGCCCAAAGGAGGTGGCTCCAAGGCGTGATAGGCCTGAACAGGAACTGATTCCTTTGCAGCTCACCCTGGACAGTGTCACTCGGCAGCAGAAGAGGAAAACCGTGAGCCCGCGGCTAAGAGCCAGGGAGTAGCCACCTGCCAGCCACTGCCAGCCCCAAACCCAGGAGCAGCAGCTGGCTGCAGATCAGACCCGGTGAAGACGAGAGTGTGGGGTGCACACCTCCACTCCCCTCCCCCTGCCTCAGAGACGAGCATGGCCACAGCCGCTTTCTCCCTCACGGACTACGTGGTGTTCATCTTGCTACTGGTTCTCTCTCTTGCCATCGGGCTCTACCATGCGTGTCGTGGCTGGGGCCATCACACCGTCGGTCAGCTGCTCATGGCGGACCGTAAGATGGGCTGCCTCCCTGTGGCACTGTCCCTGCTGGCCACCTTCCAGTCGGCCGTGGCCATCCTGGGCGTGCCGGCTGAGGTCTACCGGTTCGGTACCCAGTACTGGTTCCTGGGCTGCTCCTACTTCCTGGGGCTGCTGATTCCTGCCCATATCTTCATTCCCATCTTCTACCGTCTGCACCTCACCAGTGCCTACGAGGTGAGCGAGGGAGGCATGAGGCCGTGTGCGGGGGAGGGGAGGCACGCAGATGTCCTCTGCCTGACATAAGGGCGGAAAGCTCACCCTCACCCGGCGTGTTGTTCCTGCTGGGCGAGGGCAGGGCTGGGAAGGCAGAGAGTGGAGGTGTAGGGGTGGAGTCCAAAGAAATGCCCTTTTTTCTGTCTGCCCAGTACCTGGAGCTCCGGTTCAATAAAGCCGTGCGGATTTGTGGGACTGTGACCTTTATCTTTCAGATGGTAAGTAGCAAGTAGAGTGAGGATGGGCCTCTCTCAGAGTGGTGACCCGACCCCTGCTAGAGGTCAGCGTCCCTAAGTCCCTGGGGCGTCTTTCTTCCCCCTTCCTTCCAGTCCCAGCACAGACGCCATGATGGCGGCAAGCCAGAGTTGGGGAGGAAGGAGGGAAGCCAGCCTCAGTGAGGGCAGCCGCGGTGTGTGGGGCAGCCATCGTTCTCCTCTCCCCTTGTTTTTCTCATGTCCCACAGGTGATCTACATGGGGGTTGTGCTCTATGCTCCCTCGTTGGCTCTCAATGCAGGTGAGGAGTCACCACCGCCGGCTTCCGCCAGGGCAAGCTAGGAAAGAACCTTTGGGAGGGCCAGGAGGAGGAAAGTGCAGGAAAGGACCTGGCCTTGGCTGGGGAGGCCACCCACTGCACGGCTCTCTGGTTAGCTCTGCCGGCGGGGGAGGAGGCTCAGTTCAGCTCCCTTGGAAGCCAGTTGGGTGTGACTGTGCCCATCTGAGCTGGTTAATCGGCACCTCTTGCTGGAGCTTTGCAGTCCTTCTGATGGAGTGGCAGAAAGCTCACCCTGTGTCGTTCCTTCTGGGCGAGGGCAGAGCTGGGAAAGCAGAGAGTGGAGGTGTAGGGGTGGAGTCCAGAGGAATGCCCTTTTTTCTGTCTGCCCAGTACCTGGAGCTCCGATTCAATAAAACCATTGCTGTGATTAATTTATTTCGCTGTCGACGACCACAAGCCTCGTGCCTGTGACCTGACATGGCTGCCCTACCAGGGCTTCTCCCCCAGGAAGCTCTCTTCCAGAGATGGGAATGTGTCTTGTGTCTGTTTCAGTGACTGGCTTCGACCTGTGGCTGTCAGTGCTGATGCTAGGCGTCGTCTGCACCATCTATACTGCCCTGGTGAGTGCAGTGAGCCCTGGGGATGGGGGGGTGAATGGGGAGGGGAGATGAAAGAAGGAAAAGAAGGGAGGAGAGTGTGAGGGAGGAGGATGGGTGGGGTCTAGGGTGGGATGAGTTGAGATTTAGGATGGGATATGGAGGAGGGTGGGTGTGAGTACAGTGAGCCCTGGGGATGGAGGGAGGGGGTGAAGGGGGAGGGGAGATGAGAGAAGGAAAAGAAGGGAGGAGTGTGGGGGAGGAGGATGGGTGGGGTCTAGGGTGGGATGAGTTGAGATTTAGGATGAGATATCAGATGGGTGGATGGACAGGATTTCTGGGGGGGGTGTCTCAGTAGTTTCCCCCCCGCAGCATAATCACCTCGCAGGTGGCACTGTCCTTGGGAGAGCCCTGTAGCAGGTGTGCTGCCCTCTCCTCACAGGGCGGGCTGAAGGCCGTCATCTGGACAGACGTGTTCCAGACGCTGGTCATGTTCCTGGGGCAGCTGGCCGTTATCATCGTGGGGTCGGCCAAAGTAGGCAGCTTGGGGGACGTTTGGGCCGTGGCATTGCAGCATGGCCGCATCTCTGGGATCGAGTGAGTGTGCCCCTCCCCTGGCTGGCTCTGCCTCATCTGGGAGCCCAGCCGTCCTTGCGGTCTGGGGCTGTAGCCTGTGCAGGGCGAGCATGAGGCTGCGGGAAGCTGGCCCTGCGGGGACAGGCAGTTCCAGGGCGCGGCCGGTGCTCAGGAGAGGCAGGGTTACTCCCGGGGTAGTGCCTGGGGTGAGGCTGGGGCTTGGAGACATGGGACCCACCCTCTGCTGCAGAGCGGCGCCACCCGCCCAGCTTCCAGCCGGGCCCTGCTGTACTGCCTGGGTGAGCGCAGTTGCCCTGGACTGAGGATGGCGTGAAGGGCACGTGGTTCTGCTCTGCGCTCCCTGCCCTGGGCCAGGAGGGCTGCGTGTTGGCTGCAGCTCCGTGACTGAACGACCATGCCACAGGCTGGACCCCGACCCCTTTGTGCGGCACACATTCTGGACCCTGGCTTTCGGGAGTGTCTTCATGATGCTGTCCTTGTACGGAGTGAACCAGGCCCAGGTGCAGCGCTACCTCAGCTCCCGCACCGAAAAGGCAGCTGTGCTGTGAGTGTGGGACAGGACAGGACGGGGCGGGGCAGAGCGTGGTGGGCAGGGCCACAGGGCCAAGAGTACCTGTCCCTTAGGGGAGGGGGCTGGGTGGTTCCTGGGCGTATGTGTCAGCACCTCACCCCACTTGCAGCTCCTGCTATGCGGTGTTCCCCTGCCAGCAGCTGGCCCTCGGCATGGGCTGCCTCATCGGCCTCGTCATGTTCGCCTACTACCAGAAGAACCCCATGAGCCCCCAGCAGTCTCAGGCAGCACCTGACCAAGTGAGAAGGCCTCCCACCCTCCCGTGCCCATGGGGGGCCAGGGGAGTGTCATTGGGAAAGGGCTGGTTGCTGAAAGACTCCCACCTGGGCAGGAGCAGCTGAGAGTCTTTGCCTCTCCGAGATGCTAGCGATCTATCCCATGAGGAGGGCCCCAGTGCCAGTGTCCCCTGGTCACTGTGCTTGTCCTGCTAGGGTGGGGAACTGCCTTTACTGACTTCCCACCGTGCAACCTAAGGCCTGCTGGGAGCCATCACACTCCTGGTCTCATCTGAGTCTCTCAACGGCCTGGTTTCGCAAAGGAGAAAGCAAAGTCACCCGCCCACAGGAGTCACCACTGGCTGGAACTGGAGCTGGGTGGGAGCCGGGCCATTCTCTCTCCGCCTACTGTGGGGTCACTGGGGTTGGCAAGATGCCGAGCCCCTGGCCCCCTTCCCACTGCAGGCTACCTTGAAGCCCTGGGGCCCGTCCAAGGGCCTTGTCACATGGCCTGCCCCGGGAAGACCCCCGCTGAGGAGGGCCCATCTGCTCTCTCATAGTTCGTCCTGTACTTTGTGATGGATCTCATGAGGGACCAGCCAGGCCTGCCCGGGCTCTTTGTCGCCTGCCTCTTCAGCGGCTCCCTCAGGTACCCTCCTCGGCGACTCCCCTGGGTGTGGCGCCCAACCTCCCACGAGGTGCCGGGTGGAGGAGGGCATCCCCGAGCTCCTCACTGCCTGTCCATTGGGATGGCATGGGGCTGCCCATCTGTGGGACAGCACGTCTCCTCCCGGGTGAGCCTCATCTCAGCGAAGGGCTCTGCGGTACTGGGGATCAGGTGGCGGGAGCAGCACCTGCTCCTGCACTCAGACACTGAGGAAGACCACTCCAGTGCGAGAAGGCTTCCTGGTGGTGCAGGGCCTCTCTCCCCTCCAGAGGCCCATGGTGGTCCCTCAGCTCCTGGACTCAGCGCAGTTGTGTTCTCATCTTCCGTTCCAGCACCATCTCCTCTGCTTTTAACTCCCTGGCAACTGTGACGATGGAAGACCTGATTCAGCCCTGGTTCCCTGAGTTCTCTGAAGCCCGGGCCACCTTGGTTTCCAAAAGCCTCGGTGGGATTCTGTCTCCCCATGTTTTCAATCTGGTCTTTCTAGGACACCCCCTGCCCGCGGCCATCAGTCCTATGAATCACCTACTTTATTCTGGGCTCAGCGCTTGCCTGGGGAGGCACACAGCCTTCTGCCATGGTTGTTTCCATCGCTGGGCATTTCCTGAGGGTCTCTGACCGTGTAGGAGGGAGGACTTGGTGGGAGGGACCTAGAGCTGGTGTGTGTGGAATCTGCCTCCCTTTGACACATGGGTGGAGCTGGCTGGGCGGGAAGCCTCGCCCAGCCCTCTCCTTGTGTAGCTCACATCTGCTTGTTTCTCTCCTCCTTCCCCAGCCTTTGGCTACGGGCTGCTCTGTCTGGGAATGGCCTACGTTTCCTCCCAGATGGGACCTGTGCTGCAGGTAATGACTGGAAGGAGGCAGGCTATTGATGCAACAGGAAACCGAGAAAGGCAGCTGTTCTGAGGGAAATGACAGAAGGGGCGGGTATCAGAAGTTCCCCTTTGGGATGGCATGGTGGCTCATACCTGTAATCCCAGCATGGGAGGCTGAGGCCGGAGAATTGCACACAAGAGTTTGATACCAGCCTAGGCAACATAGTGAGACTCCATCTCTACAAAAATATGGAAAAATTAGCCTGGCATGGTAGCATGTGGCTGTAACCCCAGCTATTCAGAAGGGTGAGGCAGAAGGGTCCAAGCTCAGGAGGTCGGGGCTGTGGAGAGCTGTGATTGTGCCACTGCATTCCAGCCTGGGCAACAGAGTGTGACCCCATTAAAAAAAGACCCTTCAGCCGGGCTCGGTGGCTCAGCCTGTAATCCCGCACCTTTGGGAGGCTGAGGTGAGTGGATTGTCTGAGCCCGTGGGTTCGAGACCCGCCTGGGCAGCGAGACTTCATCTCTGCAATAAATCAAAAAATCAGCCGGTCGTGGTAGCACATGCCTGTAATTCCAGCTACTTGGAAGGCTGAGGCAGAAGGATCGCCGGAGCCCAGCAGTTCGAGGCTGCGGTGTCCGGGAGTGGCCACTGCACTCCAGTCTGGGCGACAGAGTGAGACTCTAACTCAAAACAAAACAAAACAAAAACAAAAAAAAGACCCCTCTGGTGAACCAGAGTCTCAGGGTCATCCCTGGCTCAGATCGAAGGATCAGCCTCAGGAGAGCACCACACATCCATGTCTGTTCCTGCCCTTGGGAGCTGCATGTTCAGATTGTTGCAGGGAGAGAGAGATCTGGCAGTGCAGCTCGAGGTATCACGGGGCCATGCTCTGTGGTGAGTCTGGGGCCTCTGTCCTGTATGTTTCAGGCAGCGATCAGCATCTTCGGCATGGTGGGAGGACCGCTGCTCGGACTCTTCTGCCTTGGGATTTTCTTTCCTTGTGCCAACCCTACTGTGAGTGAAGCATTGAGCCTAGCGTCCTGTGCTGTGGCAGGCCTGGCAAGCGGGTTGGCAGGGCTCTTGCCAGGAGCGCTAGGGACACTGTGTGGATTGGCAGGGCTGCCTTGTCTCTGGCAGGGCGCCATCGTGGGCCTGCTGGCTGGACTCGCCATGGCCTTCTGGATCGGCATTGGGAGTATAGTGACCAGCGTGGGCTCCAGGGTGACGCCCTCACCCCTGAACGTGTCCAGCTTCTCCCTGCCCGACAACCTGACCGCTGCCACTGTGACCGCACTTGTGCCCTCCGCTGCCTTCTCTAAGTGAGGCGGGCTTTCCCTCTTCTCGGGGACAGCAGCTCCTTTCTTGCTTGCTGAGGGGTGGGCATCAGAGGCCTCAGAAAACGCTGAGCACACGTAGGCAGGTGGAGCCAGGGGCCGGGGCGCCCTGCCGACGCCTGACTAGCCGCCTCCCCTCTCTGCTCCCTCCAGGCCCACAGGGCTGCAGCGGCTCTACTCCCTGTCCTACTTGTGGTACAGCGCTCACAACTCCACCACTGTCCTTGTGGTGGGCCTGGCGGTCAGCTTGCTCACTGGTGAGGGCAGGATCCGGTGCAGAGGGGCGGGGAGGGGAAGGGAGACCTGGGACCTGCCCTGGCCCTTGGGTGTTGGGAGGTCAGGCCTCTCAGCTGAGATCCAGGCGTGGGTGGGACTGGACCTCTGGACCCCAAGGGAGCATAGAGGCGTGCTGCTCCGGAAGGTTCCGCACGGGAGCTCAAGCCCTTTGCCTGCAGGGGGGATGCGGGGCCGGTCCCCAAGCCCAGGGACCATCTACCCGGTGGTGCCACGACTCCTCGCCCTCCTGCCTGAGTCCTGCCGGAAGCGACTTCACTGCAGGAGCCACAGTCAGGTAGTGCCTGCCCCCGTGGCCCCCGTGGCACCCGGCGCCCTCCTTTCCTGCCAACAACCCCAACCCCCAGGTCCCCCTCCCTCTCTTCATCCCTCCCTCCCTCCCTCTGTCCCCTATGCCTGTTCAGCTCGCCTTCCCCCCATCCCCGTCCTCCCCGGCTCCCCTCCTGCTCCTGCCTAGCCGGACTCCTGCTTGGCAGGGACCTCTTGAGCACAACGCCCTTCCGCCCTCGTCCTTGCACACCTGCCCCACCTCTTTGTTCTGGGTGACCCCCAGGACCTCCCCGTGGACTCCAGCCCGTTTCCAGAGAAGATGAGGAATGGGACGCTGGGGGGCAACAGGGACAAGGAGGCCCCGGCCCTGGATGGCTGGGCCCAGCAGGGGAGCAGCCCCACCTTCGTCCTGCAAGAGACCTCCCTGTGAGGCGGGCTCGGGCCCAGCTGCTGTCCTCAGGTCGCCCGCGGCAGCCAGAAGCCACTGTGGAGTAGGGACAAGTCTTAGTGTGCTCTGCCGGGATGGCCCGGATGACCCAGCGCAAACCAAAGGACATTGTCAGAACATCTCGCCTGCCAAGAAGCCGTGGAACCCTCACATCTTGGGTGTGTGTGGGGAGGGCAGGACTTTGCCTGGTGCCTTGCCTGTCTGCTCTCTACAGGCCAAGCTTGCCCGGGCAGAATCGTGCCAGAAATAGGGACAGAAGTGAACACTGCTGAGAGGATGAGGGCTTCCCACCCAACATGGCCAGAGTCCTCGGAAGTGACTCTTGAGGTTAGAACTGCCCTAGGCCCTAGTTCAAGAGCCACCATCACCACCATGGAGCAGCTGCTTGGCCAGCTGTTGTTTTCCCTGCAGTTCCATCCCAGTACCGATTCCACCTGTCCCGGTGGGCCCCTGTTTCAGGTTGTCTGTGGCGCCCAAGTCCCTCTCATTCTCACCTGTCTACCTCCATTCTTGAGAGGGAGGTTTTGGTGTCCCTGGGCCTCTAGGAACAGGCAGGCACAGTGTCTCCTTGTGTAGAGTGGGCACGTTTTCCACCCCACTGCCTCCATCCTGCAACTGAGACAGATACATGGGGACCAGGGCCAGGACCGTGTCCCTGTGCAACAGCATCCAGCTGATTCCTGAGCCAGGCACCCTGGTGTCACTGTCACCCGTGCCTCCATTTCCTGTGGAGTTTCTTCCCCACACATCTTCCTTCCTAGGGAATAAAACAATCTTTGCACCTGGGCCCCTGTGCTGTCTCCGTTGCTCTTGTCCAACCTGCGCCGGCCCTGAAAGGGATGAGAGCCCCGTCCTGTGCACAGGTCATCGTCCTCTGCTGAGGAGAGGAGCAAAGGGGACGTGGATCATGACTTCAAGTCTCTGCGGCTGCCTGGTCTGCAGGAGATAGCCTTGTGCCCACAATCTGCCCCCAAGGCTTCTTATCCCATGTGTCAGTCTGTCCGCTCCAGTCTCACCTGTCCTCTGCTACAATGGTCGCTGCACTGAGATTTCCATTTTCGGGGCTGGAGCAAGAATGCTGTTTTTGTCTGTCTTTTTTTTGAGTTGGAGTCTCGCTCTGTCGCCCAGACTGGAGTGCAGTGGCCGCTCCCGGCCACCGCAGCCTCGACCTGCTGGGCTCCGGCGATCCTTCTGCCACAGTCTTCCAAGTAGCCGGAATTACAGGCATGCACTACCACGCCCAGCTGATTTTTTGATTTATTGTAGAGATGAGGTCTTGCTGCCCAGACGGGTCTTGAACCCGCAGGTTCAGGCAATCCACTCACCTCAGCCTCCCAAAGGCATGGGATTACAGGCTGAACCACTGAGCCCGGCTTTTTGTCTTTAAATCATCGACTCTGTCTCCCAGGCTGGAGTGCGGTGGCACGGTCATGCCTCACCACAGCCTCAAGCTCCTGGGCTCAGGCGTTGCATCTGCCTCAGCCTTCCAAGCAGTGCGCTGCAGGCACTCACCACCATACCCTGCTAATCCTTTCACTTTTTTGTAGAAACGACCTCTCACTATGTGGCTAGCCTAGAAACATTCTATTTGACTGCGAGCGAAACATTCTGGCTGGACTTCTGTGGCCTTGTGAAGAGCACCATGATGAGCACCATGCCCTCCCACACCTGTCCCTCTGCTGCTTGGAGCAGCTCTGCAGGTCCCTCCACAGAGGCAGATTTACGAGCCCCGCCCTGGCCGAGGCCTCTCCGAGGCTCCCAGCCTCAGTCCAGCTGTTCGCCCATGCCTAGGCGGCACACCTCGGACCTTCTGTCTCCTTTTCTACTCTGCCCCAACTCGTAGTCACCCCTCAGCCCCCTCCCCCTATCCCGGCCAGCCCTGTGGAAGAGTAGGGTTCGGTTCCTCCTGCCGGTGCAGGGCCCAGCCCTGCCCAACCTGCCAGATTTTGTCATATGATGGTGATGAGAGTCCGTCATGGGTCTTGTACCTGTTGGGTTTTCCCCCCAGTCCACAAGGCTCTAGTACTGAACCAAAAAACATTTCAGATATGCCTGGGCAGGGCTGCAGGGAGAGTCGGGGAGGATGACACCTCAGGGTTTGATTGACTGGATTCAAATGGCAATGAGAGACTGAGAGAAGAGATGTGAGAGTTATACCAGGATCAGGACTCAGGCCTGCTGTCTGTTGCCTTGAGAAAGAATTCTTTTTTTTTTTGACTTGGGAGTCTCACTCTGTCGCCCAGACTGGAGTGCAGTGACCACTACCGGTCACTGCAGCCTTGACCTGCTGGGCTCCGGCGATCTTTCTGCCTCAGCCTTCCGAGTAGCCGAAATTACAGGCATGCGCTACCATGCCCGGCTGATTTTTTGATTTATTGTAGAGATGAGGTCTCGCCTGTCCAGGTGGCTCTCGAACCCGCGGGCTCAGGCAATTCATTCACCTCAGCCTCCCAAAGGCACGGGATTACAGGCTGAGCCACCGAGCTCAGCTAATTTTTTTGATTTATTGTAGAGATGAGGTCTCGCCCAGGCGGGTCTCGAACCTGCGGGCTCAGGCAATCCACTCACCTCAACCTCCCAAAGGCGCGGGATTACAGGCTGAGCCACCGAGCCCGGCTTGACCTGAAGTTCTTTAGCTATATTTGCATGGAGGAGGAAACACCAACTCCATGGGACTCAAAACTTTTAAGGGGAAGTAGCAGATAGATCCAGTTCTTCATACAAATAATTCACACCTTATGACAGAGCTAAGGTACTCTGATTTCTTTTTTTTTTTTAATTATTATTATTGGCCGGGTTCAGTGGCTTAACCTGTCATCCCAGCACTTTGGGAGACCGAGACGAGTGGATTGCCTGAGTCCGCGGTTCGAGACCAGCCTGGGGAACTTGATGAAACCATCTCTACAATAAATCAAAAAGTAGCCAGGTGTGGTAGTGCACGCCTGTAGTTTTCCTACTTGGAAGTCTGAGGCGGAAGGATTGCCAGAGCCCAGCAGGTCAACGCTAAGGTAACTGAACATGCCATGGCACTCTAGACGGCGACAGAGTGAGACTACGACTCAAAAAAAAAATTATTTATCTTTGCTCTTGTTTCATTTCTCTTCCTTGAGCTTCTTTTTGGAGACTTTGGGTCTGTTGGCATTTTTGTATGGGTGGCCCCCAATGAGACCCAAAAGGGCTGTGCCACCATGGCCATGCCCACCAGAGGCACAATGCCCTTCACCAGCTTTTGCCAGCAGTTGGCTCAGATACGTGCAATCAGCTCTACATCATCCCACGCTGCTGCATCTGCTGGAATAGATGGTGGAGATCCCTGCTTTCCACAGGCCAAGTGAGAAGGAATATTTGCCCTGCGCTTCTCTCCCACACACACGTCTAGAAGGCCTGCTCCAGACCTGGGATCACCCGCTTTTGGCCAAGTTCTATAACCAGGGGGTCTCTAGTCAGGGAGGTGTCAATAATGCATCCATCAGCCGGACTCGGTGGCTCAGCCTGTAATCCCACGCCTTTGGGAGGCTGAGGTGAGTGGATTGCCTGAGCCCGCGGGTTCGAGACCCGCCTGGGCAGCAAGACCTCATCTCTGCAATAAATCAAAAAATCAGCCAGGTGTGATAGCGCATACCTGTAATTCCGGCTACTTGGAAGGCTTAGGCAGAAGGATCGCCGGAGCCCAGCAGGTCGAGGCTGCGGTGGCCGGGAGCAGCCAGTGCACTCCAGTCTGGGCGACAGAGTGAGACTCCAACTCAAAAAATAAATAAATAAATAATGCATCCATCTACCAAGCTGCCCGTGTAGTGTGTGAAGCTTGTTTCCAAAGGCAGCGGACTCCGCACACGGTTCGGGGGGGTTCCACCAGGATCTCTACTTGGAGAGTCTGAACGGGACTTTCGGTTTCGAACCCAGCCTCAGCCTGGCACACCGCCCTGCTGAGCAGCAGCAGCAGCAGCAAATGGTGCAGTAGTGAGGAGCACAGGATCACGACGACGCTGGCAGGGCACAGGTGCACCCACACAAGCAGCTCGGGAGGTGGTGGCCAGGATGGCGTTCCCTCGGTGCCCAGCAGGCACTCTCATTTTTTTTTTTTTTTTTTTGAGTTGGAGTCTCACTCTGTCGCCCAGACTGGAGTGCAGTGGCTGCTCCTGGCCACCGTAGCCTCGACCTGCTGGGCTCCGGCGAGCCTTCCACCTCAGCCTTCTAAGTAGCGGGAACTACAGGCGTGCACTACCACGCCCGGCTGATTTTTTGATTTATTGTAGAGATGAGGTCTCGCTGCCCAGGCGGGTCTTGAACCCGCGGGCTCAGGCAATCCGCTCACCTCAGCCTCCCAAAGGCGCGGGATTACAGGCTGAGCCACCGAGCCCGGCTGGCACTCTCATTTTTAACAAGTGAAGTTTTTTTTTTTTTGAGTTGGAGTCTCACTCTTTGTCACCCAGGCTGGAGTTCAGGGGCACGCTCACAACCACCGCAGCCTCCACCTGCTGGGCTCAGGCAATCCAAGTAGCTGGAACCACAGGTACACACCACCATGCCCAGCTTATTTTTTGATTTATTGTAGAGATGAGGTCTCACCAAGTTGCCCAGGCTAGTCTTGAACCCCTGAGCTCTTCTCGCGTCTGCCTCCCAAAGTGCTGGGATTATAGGCATGAGCCACCGCACCCAGACACGAGTGAACTTTTATCCATACAGCATTTAAAAAATTCTGTTTAAGCCAGGCTCGGTGGCTCAGCCTGTAATCCCAGTGCTTTGGGAGGCTGAGGTGAGTAGATTGCCTGAGCCGGCGGGTTCGAGACCCGCCTGGGCAACTTGGCGAGACCTCATCCCAAAAATTGTTTGGGGATGACTTTGGGATTTAGAATGGGCATGGTGGTTCATTCCTAGAATCCCAGCACTTTGGGAGATGGAGGCAAGAGGATTGCCTGAGTCCAGGGGTTCGAGACCAGCCTGCGCAATTTGGTGAGACCTCATCTCTACAACAAACCAAAAAGAAAGCCAGGTGTGGTGGCACATGTCTGTAGTTCCATACTTGGAAGGCTGAGGTAGAAAGATCGCCTAAGCCCAGCAAGTCGAGGCTGTGGTGGCCGTGAGCGTGCCCCTGCACTCCAGCTTGGGCGACCCAGTGAGACTTCCACTCTAAAAAAATGTGGTTTCAGTCACATGTACACCATACATGTATGTGTTGGGCTGTCACACACAATACATATCTTACTGTGGGTCCTGGTCAAATGCTTCCAAGTCACCACTCTGGAGAGACTCTAGCATGATGGGGCCACCCTCCGCCCCCAGGAGTCTCGCTGTGCTCTGGACTGCTCTCAGAAGACAGCCGCTCCCAGGGGACACCTTGCCCTGAAGGACATTGTTTTCTTTATTTTTTTTTTTAAGAAAGAAAAGTTTATTTAAATGTCACTTTGAGAGAGAAAGAGGAGAGAGAAGATTCACCTCCCCAAGATGGGGGAGGGGGACCAAAGCCAGGAAGCATGGCGACAGCCATGGCTCAAAGAGCACATGGCCACACCAGACTCTAGCAAGGCAGTGGCCCCCTTTTTTTTTTTTTTTTTTTTTTGACTTGGAGTCTCACTCCGTCGCCCAGACTGGAGTGCAGTGGCCACTCCCGGCCACCGCAGCCTCGACCTGCTGGGCTCCGGCGATCCTTCTGCCTCAGCCTTCCAAGTAGCTGGAACTACAGGCGTGTGCTACCACACCCAGCTAATTTTTTTGATTTATTGTAGAGATAAGGGCTCACTGAGTTGCCCAGGCGGGTCTCAAACCCCCGGGCTCAGGCAATCCACTCACCTCAGCCTCCCCAAGTGCCAGGATTACAGACTTGAGGCACTGCACCTGGCTTTGAAACCCACATTTCAGGGAAAAATACCCTTGTATTTTCCTGAGCTCTTTGTCTTCCCTCCCCTTCTTGAACGATCTAGTGCTAGTGCCTGGGAGCGGCCTGCTTGGCACCTCGAGGCCTGAGATGGGTGAGGAGGGCGGACTGGGTGGGGTGTTGGGACAGAGGCAGGTGAGGAGGGGCCCGTGCGGCTTGGCAGCTGTGTGGGAGGAAGAGCGTGAGTGAGGGGGAGGGCCTGCTGTGGGTGGAGCAGGGACGTGCGTGGGTGTCGGCCCGGGAGGACATCCTCAGGGGTGCTTGGCATGCTGTCAGCCTGAGCGAGTGTGTGGATCCCCCGTGGACAACCTGCACCCTGGCAGGAAGAAGAGGGCATCTGAACAGGCGAGGGCCCGACCCGGGCGGCTGCAGTCTGAGTGCAGCGAGGATGGCGGGAGGAAGGGTGTCGGCAGGTGGGGAAGGACGTCCTGGAGGGGGTCAGAGCTTCAGATGAGCAGCGCAGGCATGCACATAGGGCCTGGTTCTGGGGCTTCGGAGCCTGAGAGGGACACCTGTGCAAGGGACAGGGCAGAGCTTAGGCTACATGCAGAGAGATGACTCAGGCGTGTATTGAGGACGCTGTGGGCTGGGTTTCCTCTGCTGGAGAGGGAGGTGTGTAGGGAGAGGGTGAGCGCGAGGGTGAGCCGCGGTGGTGAGCGGACTAGGGGACATGGGTGTGTATTTGTGGCTTTCCACATGCCTGTGTAGATGGAGAAGAAAATGGGGATGGAAGCCCCGTCCACGGGAGGCCTGGGGGCAGCAGCACCCAAGAGCGATAAGTGCTGTGTGTCTAGAGCTTGGCTTCTAAATACCATGCTGCACTTACCAGCCCTAGGGTGACCCGGAGAAGTCAATGGTTCTAGGACTGTGGCCAAAGTACAAGACGTGCCTGGAACACTCCAGGCTAGTGTCATGAACTCTTATCATCTGTGTTGCCTTGGCATCCATCTTGGATGGAAGCAGGACTCAGTCACCCCAGACATAGTTACCTGTTCTGCACTCCTCCGCGACCCTCAGTGTGCTTGGCCCAGGCATCTGCCGCGTACATCTTCCTCCCGGCAACCACCTCCCTATGGGACACCTGCGCCCATCCTGCTCTCTGGCCCCACTGACCCGTGCACTCTGGGTGGACTGTGCAGATACACAGGGACCCCCTTTCAGTCACAGTGTGACCCCCGGAACTTGTGTCTGCTCGTTTCAAACCCCACTAAAACTCCCTGTGGGAAACCCATTTGAATAACACCTCAGACTCAAGTGAAGGCATTGTCCCATGGCTCCTCCTGATTCCACATGGTTCCTGACCTCTGTGTGTGGGGTCTTCAAGTGTGCTGTGTACCCCTGTAAATATCTTTCTCTCTGTATATGCACAGTCACACACACACACACACATATACGGTTTTTTTTTTTTGAGTCAATGTCTCACTGTGTCACTGTGTCACCCACACTGGAAGGCAGTGAGCACAATCACAGCTCACCACAGCCTTGACCTCCTGGGCTCAGGTGAGCCTTCCGCCTCAGCCTCCTGTGTGCCACCACACCAGACTTAAGTTTTTCATTTTTCTGTAGAGACGAGATCTCACTGTGTTGCCCAGGCTGGTCTTGAACTCCTGAGCCCAAGCAATTCTTCTGCCTCTGCCTCCCAAAGGGCTGGAATTATAGGCGTGAGCCACTGTGCCTGGCCCACAAAATCTTTATTTCTATTGCTTGTCTCTAATCATTTAACAGGTTCTCTTCATCTCAAAGATTATAAATTCTAAAAGTCAGAAAGCAAAGTACTCCCCAAGGATTGATAAGATTATATAAAAAGGACATATAAACTAGCTGGCCAAATCTCAGCATCAGAGTAAGAGTAATGAATTATAACCCAGTGGATAAAGAAGGAAATCATGATAAAAGCAAGTTAATAAATCGGAATTTAGGTGAAGAATGACAGTTGCCTAGTTTCACAAATTATTTATTACTTACAAGTGAAGAAGAATAGCTTTGTAGTTAAGAAGCCTGGCAGGCATCATCTTAATTAGGTGATCAAAACAAATATCATCAGTAATGGGACAGGCCAGTCATGCAGTGGCAGGAACACAGAGTTACTTCTGTGGTCCTCCTCTCAAAGGTGCATAACCTGAATCTGATCATAAGAAAATAGACAAGCCGGGCTCGGTGGCTCAGCCTGTAATCGCGCGCCTTTGGGAGGCTGAGGTGAGTGGATTGCCTGAGCCTGCGGGTTCAAGACCTGCCTGGGCAACTTGGCGAGACGTCATCTCTACAATAAATCAAAAATCAGCCAGGCATGGTAGTGTGTGCCTGTAATTCCAGCTACTCGGAAGGCTGAGGCGGAAGGATAGCTGGAGCCCAGCAGGTCGAGGCTGCGGTGGCCGGGAATGGCCACTGCACTCCAGTCTGGGCGACAGAGTGAGACTCCAACTCAAAAAAAAAAAGAAAAGAAAACAGACAAAACCAAACTGAGATCGTCTGTAAGATGCCCGGTGGTAATCTTGAAAAGTGTAAAGTCGTGAAAGTCAAGTCAGTTGGAGACTGAGGAATGTTCTAGATGGAAGGAGACTTGGGTGACTTGAGAATCACATGCAACATGCGATCTGAATTCTGTCCTTCTGCTACAAAGGACATTGTTGGAACAATGAAATTTATTTTATTTTTTTATTTTTTTGAGTTGGAGTTTCACTCCTACGCCCAGGCTGGAGTACAGTGGCACGCACACTGACAGCCACCCCAGTGTCAACCTTCTGGGCTCCAGCAATCCTTCCGCCTCAGTCTTCCAAGGAGCCAGAACTACAGACGCGCACTACTACGCCTGGCTATTTTTTATTTTACTGTAGAGATGAGATCTCGCCAAGTTGCTCAGGTGGGTCTCGAACCCACGGGCTCAGGCAATCCACTCATCTCGGCCTCCCAAAGTGTGAGGATGACAGGCTGAGCCACAGAGCCTGGCCAACAATGAAATTTAAATGGGACCTGAGGAATAACTGAAGGTGGCATCAGTTTCCTGATGTTGATGGTCCGAGTGTGGCTAGGTGGAATAATGTTCTTACTGGTACTGTGTACTGATTAAGATTAATTCTGCACATAACCTACTGATGTGTTGCAGACCACTGTCTGGAAAACACTGTGGTGCCTGACTTCCTTTTTAGCCTTTAGACACAGGCTCTTTCTTTCCACTTCCACTCGCCCACAGACCCAGAATTCTAAGGCCTCTGTGGGTTCTGGTTTCCTGAAATGGCCACGTCCTCCGAGAAGCTACCTCTGGCTGTTTCCTCTCCTGTGCGAAACAAAGAGCCCATTGGTCTCCAGTACCAGTAGCCAGCCATGGCTTCCTTCCATCCGACAGAGCAGAAAACAGCTGCTAATGTCAGGTGGGAGGATCTTCAGTCCAGCTGACCGCTTTGCCAGTTACAGAAAAACCTTCCAGCCATGCCAGGGTGTCACGGAGCTATTGGCAGAAGGTGTGGCTCCCAAGCAATAAGCCGTTTGGATTCATCACTTGAGAGAAAACTGTCGGCCTAGAATTTGATACTTAATCAAAATAAGCATCCAGATGTAAGTATGAAGTGAAGACATCTTCAGATATGCAAGGACTCAGGAGGTGTGTTCTGAGGATGATGTCCTTGACTCCCAAGAGAGGAAGTATAAGGGAAGCGTGAATTCAAGCGTGAAGAAATGATTCATTGGAGAGAATGATGGACAACGGAACCAATCATGCTTATTGCTACAACTAAAGAAGCCGGATTTTTTTTTTTTTTTTTTTAGAGTTGGAGTCTCACTCTGTCACCCAGACTGGAGTGCAGTGGCCGCTCCCGGCCACCGCAGCCTCGACCTGCTGGGCTCCGGCGATCCTTCCGCCTCAGCCTTCCCAGTAGCCGGGAAATTTCAGCATGGGGCTACCATGCCCCGGGTGATTTTTTTTTGATTTATTGTAGAAGATGAAGTCTCGCTCCCAGGCGGGTCTCGAACCCCCGGGGTCAGGCAATCCACTCACCTCAGCCTCCCAAAGGTGTGGGATTACAGGCTGAGCCACCGAGCCTGGCCTTTTTTTTTTTTTTTTTTTTTTAGTCAGGGTCTCACTCTGTTGCCCAGACTGGAGTGCAACGGCAGGATCACAGCTTATCCCAACCTCTACCTCCTAGGCTCAGACAATTCTTCTCCCTCAGTCTCCCAAGTAACTGGGACTAGGCACGTGCTACCATGTTTAAATTTATTTATTGAAGCCAGGCTCGGTGGCTCAGCCTGTAATCCCAGTACTTTGGGAAGCTGAGGTGAGTGGATTGCCTGAGCCCGCGGGTTCGAGACCCGCCTGGGCAACTTGGTGAGACCTCATCTCTACAATAAAATCAAAAACTAGCCGGGCGTGGTAGTGGGCGCCTGTAGTTCCAGCTACTTGGAAGGCTGAGGAGGAAGGATCGCCAGAGCCCAGCAGGTCGAGGCTGCAGTGGCCGGGAGTGGCCACTGCACTCCAGTCTGGGTAACAGAGTGAGACTCCAACTCAAAAAAAAAAAGAAAAGCCAGGCTCGGTGGCTCACCCTGTAATCCCGCGCCTTTGGGAGGCTGAGGTGAATGGATTGCCTGAGCCCTGGGTTCGAGACCCACCTGGGCAACGAGACCTCATCTCTACAATTAATAAAAAAATCAGCCGGGCATGGTAGCCCATGCCTGTAGTTCCAGCCACCTGGAAGGCTGAGGTGGAAGGATCGCCGGAGCCCAGCAGATCGACACTGGGGTAGCCATGAGAGTGCATGCCACTGCACCCCAATCTGGGCGACAGAGTGAGACTCCAACTCAAAAAAAAAAAAGAGTCAATAAAACGGAAATAACTTCTGAATAAAATGTTTTTTAAAACTTCTTGAAATCATCATCTGGCTCATAAGAAGGCAAGGATCTACTGGGCCGAAGTCTAAGTGAGGGCAGGAAACCAGAGAGGGGAGCAGAACCTTGAGGCTGCTTTAAACCTGAGGGCACTTTGCAGATTTGGGTGAAATTGGACTTCAGTTTTGACACAAGTCCAACCCAGTTTGGGAGGCATGGCTGTCGGCCCCCTAAAGGTTTGCTGAAAAATCACTGGCATGAGGCAAGATTAGTAGGAGAAAAGGTATAAAATTTCTAATTTTATGTAACACGTACACATGGGAAACTTCAGAATGAAGACCCAACTTCTGAATGAGTTAAGGAATATAAATACCATCTGGAAGTTCCTGAAAGAATGAGGACTTGGGCCAGGCTCGGTGGCTCAGCCTGTCATCCCAGCACTTTGGGAGGCCAAGGAGAGTGGATTGCCTGAGCCCGTGGGTTGGAGACCCGCCTGGGCAAATTGGCGACACCCCGTCTCTACAATAAATCAAAAAGTAGCCAGGTAAAAAGTAGCCAGGTGTGGTAGTGCACACCTGTAGTTCCGGCTATTTGGAAGGCTGAAGTGGAAGTGTGGCAGAATACGGCAAATGCTCAAATATATTTCTTGTATGATTGAGTGAATGAACTCAGAAACACATGAGTAGCTGCTTTGGGATTAGCAGTTGGCTCCATGGCAATCACCTGGGATGACAGATGGGCAACTTTGGTGAGACTTCATCTCTACAATAAATAAAAAAAAAAATTAGCCGGGCGTAGTGCGCACCTGTAATTCCGGCTACTCGGAAGGCGGAGGCGGAAGGATCACCAGAGCCCAGCAGGTTGAGGCTGCAGTGGCCAGGAGCGGCCACTGCACTCCAGTCTGGGTGACAGAGTGAGACTCCAACTCAAAAAAAAAAAAAAAAAAATAGTCTCGGTGTCACGGTCTCTCTATTTTCCCTGCTACAGAAGGATCGTTGGAGCCCAGCAGGTTGAGGCTGCGGTGGCCGGGAACGTGTGTGCCACTGCACTCCAGCCTGGGCAACAGAGGAAGACTCCACTCAAAAAAAAAAAAAAGAATGAGGACTTGCATTCTAGTAAAACAGGTTATGGGAGAGGGAGAAAGCGGAATTCTGAAGCAGCTTCTTAGTAACTAGGCAGGAGTCAGAGAGACCCTATGGCCAAAAGCCATATTTGGGGATAAATGTTCCTGCATCTCTTTATCAGCAAGTGGAGACTCATAGACCTTTCTTCCTAAAGCTGGGACCCAAAGGGTGACACCCTTGAGACCCAGGGACTGGAGGACGGCTGCTTTAGAGCCAAGCAGAGCAGTGGAAAAACATCTTTGGTAAATCAAAAATGTGGCCTTTTTGTGAATTTGCAGTCCAAATTCACATTGGTCAACAAGTCAAAACTTGGTGCTTTGAAGAGAATAGCGAAGGCTGAGGCAGAAGGATTGCCTATGTCGAGGCTGCGGTGGCTGTGAGTGTGCCACTGCCCTCCAGCCTGGGCGACAGAGTGAGACTCCAACTCAAAAAAAAAAGAACGAGGACTTGCATTCTAGTAAAACAGGTTATGGGAGGGGGAGGAAGAGAAATTCTGTCGGTTGGGTGGACAAAGGGATGGCCTGGGTGACAAGAGTGAGAGTCCGACTCAAAAAAAAAAAAAATAATGAAATTCACCAGCTCTGGCAAAAATGATCAAGAAAAAAAGAAAAGGTAGAAATAATCAATTCCTGAAATAAAAAGGCTACATAATTGCAGATATTATAGACTATCTACAATTGCTTTAAATAAAGTGGACAGATTACTAGAAAAATACACTTACTAAAATAGATGCAAGGAAACAGTAGACTATATTAGTTGTCTATTTTCTTTTTCTGAGTCATATTCTTACTCCATCACCCAGGCTGGAGTGTAGTGGTACGCTCACAGCCACCCCAGAGTCTACCTGCTGAACTCTGGAGATCCTTTCGCCTCAGCCTTCCAAGGAACCAGAACTACAGGTGTATGCTATCATGCCCAGCTAATTTTTTATTTATTGTAGAGATCTCACCAAGTTGCCCAGGCTGGTCTCAAACTCGTGGGCTCAGGCAATCCTCTCACCTCGGCCTCCCAAATTGCTGGGATTACAGACTTGAGCCACCGCACCTGGTCGAATTATTTTCTATGAAAGAAATAGAAATAGGCTAGGTGTGGTGGCTCATGCCTATAATCCCAACATATTGGGAGGCCAAGATAGGGGGATCACTTGTGCCTAGAATTCGAGACTAGCCTAGTCAACATAGCAAGACCCTGTCTCTACAAAAAAATCAAAGACTTAGCTGGGTGTGGTGGCACACATCTATAGTTCCAGCTACTTGGGAGGCTAAAGTGGAAGGAACACCTGAGCCCAAGTGGTCAAGGCTGTGGTGAACCTTGATTGTGCCACTGTTCTCTAGCCCGGGCAACAGAGTGAGATCCTGCTTCCAAAAAAAAAAAAAAGAACCCGGCCGGGCTTGGTGGCTCAGCCTGTAATCCTGCGCCTTGGGAGGCTGAGGTGAGTGGATTGCCTGAGCCTGCGGGTTCGAGACCCGCCTGGGCAACTTGGTGAGCCCTCATCTCTACAATAAATCAAAAAATTATCCGGGTGTAGTAGCACACGCCTGTAGTTCCAGCTACATGAAAGGCTGAGGCGGAAGGATCGCTGGAGCCCAGCAGGTCAAGGTTGTGGTGGCCAGGAGTGGCCACTGCACTCCAGTCTGGGTGACAGAGTGAGACTCCAACTCAACCCCACCCAAAAAAAAAACCCCATGGGAAACAAGGAAAGAAAAATAGTTAATGGTGAAAGTCTTCTCTCTGAGATCAGGACAAGATAAACATTACAATTTCAATTCAGCATTATACTTACTGCCCTAGTTAACACAGTCACACAAGAGTGCAAAATATAAAAGAAAAGAATGATATATTTGACCATTAAAATTAAAAACTTCTTTTCTTTTTTTTTGAGTTGGAGTCTCACTCTGTCGCCCAGACTGGAGTGCAGTGGCCGCTCCCGGCCACCTGCAGCCTCGACCTGCTGGGCTCCGGCGATCCTTCCTCCTCAGCCTTCCGAGTAGCCAGAATTACAGGCATGCGCTACCACGCCCGGCTGATTTTTTGATTTATTGTAGAGATGAGGTCTTGCTGCCCAGGCGGGTCTCGAACCCGCGGGCTCAGGCAATCCACTCACCTCAGCCTCCCAAAGGCGCGGGATTACAGGCTGAGCCACTGAGCCCGGCTTAAAAACTTATTTTCAATGACAGACACCACTGAGTGAAAAAGACAACATACAGAATGTAGACAAAATGTATATGCAACACATACAAGTAAGATAGATAACACAGCTGGGCACAATGGCTCATGCCTGTCATTTCAGCACTTTGGGAGGCCAAGGCAAGAGGATTACCTGAGCCCATGGGTTCGAGACAAGCCTGGGCAACTTGACAGAACCTTGTCTCTACAATAAATAAAAAAATTAGCTGGGCTCGGTGGCTCAGCCTGTAATCCCGCGCCTTTGGGAGACTGAGGTGAGTGGATTGCCTGAGCCCGCGGGTTCGAGACCCGCCTGGGCAGCGAGACCTCATCTCTACAATAAATCAAAAAATCAGCCGGGTGTGATAGCGCATGCCTGTAATTCCGGCCACTCAGAAGGCTGAGGTGGAGGATCGCCGGAGCCCAGCAGGTCGAGGCTGCGGTGGCCGGAAGCAGCCACTGCACTCCAGTCTGGGCGACAGAGTGAGACTCCAACTCAAAAAAAAAAAAAAAAATTAGCTGAGCATGGTGGCATGGGCCTGTAGTTCCAGCCACTTGGAAAACTGAGGTAGAAGGAATGCCTGAGCCCAGTAGGGCGAGGCTGCGGTGGCCGTGAGTGTGTCCCTGTACTCCATCCTGGCCACAAAGTGAGACTCCCACTCAAAGAAAAAAAACAAAAAAAGAATGAGGCTGGCTGGGCATGGTGGCTCATGCCTATAATCTCAGCACTTTGGGAGGCAGAGGTGAGAGGACTGCCTGAGTCCAGGGGTTTGAAACCAGCCTAGGCAACTTGGTGAGACATCATCTCTACCACAAATTAAAAAATTGGCCAAATGTGGTTGCGTGGGCCTGTAGTTCCAGCTACTTGGAAGGCTGAGGCAGAAGGATCGCCTGAGCCCAGCAGGTCGAGGTTGCGGTGGCCATGTGTGCCACTATACTCCAGCCTGGGAAACAGAGTGAGACTCCGACTCAAAAAAAAAAAAAAAAGGAAATTAGCTTTAACTTCAGTGACCCCCTGATAGGGTCTCAGGAGCCCCTAGAGTTCCACACAGACGCATTTTGAGAACTGTTGCCCTAAACCAAGCGACATACAAGAACTGTCATAATAACATAATAGCCCCAAATTGGAGATGACCCCAAGTCCATAAAAACAAGTGTCACTTTCTTACGGGGGGAGTACCATGCAGCAGTGACAAAGAGTTAACCACGACCACACACATCGACATCCACCCGGCTCTTACCTGGGTGTAGATATCAGAGGTTCATGGTAAATGCTACAGATCTCTTTCATATGCCCTAAGTATATCTCACAACAGGACAAATTGTTGATCACAAAAAACCAAGTCACAGATGAAAACACTGTGTTTCCATTTGTCAAAGTTCAACATGGAAAAATTAACGTCTAGTGTTCATGGCCCCACACAGAAGTGGTAAAACCATGCAGAAAGGCAAGGGAATGGTTGTGCCCAAAGTCAGGATGGTGACTCCTCTGGGGAAGAGGGTGGGCGCCGTCATCAGGTAGGGGCTTTGAAGGTAGTAGTGATGTTCTAGTGTTTTTCCGTTTGTTTGTTTGTTTTTTTGAGTTGGAGTCTCACTCTGTCACCTAGGCTGGAGTGCAGTGGCCGCTCCCAGCCACCGCAACCTCAACCTGCTGGGCTCCGGCGATCCTTCCGCCTCCGCCTTCCAAGTAGCCGGAACTACAGGGGCGCGCTACCACGCCCGGCTAATTTTTGATTTATTGTAGAGATGAGGTCTCACCAAATTGCCCAGACAGGTTTCAAACCCACAGGCTCAGGCAATCCACTCACCTCAGCCTCCCAAGGCACGGGATTACAGGCTGAGCCACCAAGCCAGGCTGATGTTCTAGTTCTTATCCGGGTGTGGACATCACAGAGGTTCACGTTAAATATTACACATCTCTTTCATATACCCTAAGTATATCTCATCCCCTAAGTATTTCTCATGATAAATACGTTTAATCTATTGATCTCGGCAAAGTGAGACCTTGTCTAAAATAATGTGTTGCTATCATATGATGGTCATTGGCATAGCGGTCTCTTTTCCACATATTACTAAGAAGAAAAAGCAAGATGCAGAATAATATGTACTATCTTAACATTTATAGTAGAAAAGGGTGAGCAAGCCTGGGCTCGGTGGCTCAGTCTGTCATCTGAGCACTTTGGGAGGCTGAGGTGAGTGGATTGCCTGAGCCTGTGGGTTCAAGACCAGCCTGGGCAACTTGGCGAGACCTTGTCTCTACAATGAATAAAAAAAAATTAGCTGGTCGTGGTAGCACATAACTGTAGCTATGGCTACTTGGAAGGCTGAGGAGGAAGGATCACCAGAGTCCAGCAGGTTGACGCTGGGGTGGCTGTGAGATGCCTCTGCACTCTAGCCTGGGCGATAGAGTGAGACTCCAACTCAAAAAAAATAAAAAAATAAAAGCCAGGCTCGGTGGCTCAGCCTGTAATCCCACGCTTTGGGAGGTTGAGGTGAGTGGATTACCTGAGCCCGCGGGTTCAAGACCCACCTGGGCAACTTGGTGAGACCTCATCTCTACAGTAAATCAAAAAATTAGCCGGGCATGGTAGTGTGCACCTGTAGTTCCAGCTACCTGTTTTTGCTTTTTTTTTTTTTTGAGTTGGAGTTTTACTCTGTCGCCCAGACCGGAGTGCAGTGGCCGCTCATGGCCACCGCAGCCTCAACCTGCTGGGCTCCAGCGATCCTTCCGCCTCAGCCTTCTAAGAAGCTGGAACTACAGGCGCGCGCTACCACGCCCAGCTAATTTTTTTATTTATTGTAGAGATGAGGTCTTGCCAAGTTGCCCAGGCGGGTCTCAAACCCGCAGGCTCAGGCAATCCACTCACCTCAGCCTCCCAAAGCGCAGGATTACAGACTTGTTAATTTCTAACCACAGCTGCAGCTTTTACTCTGTGACCTGATATTAATTTAATTTAATTTTATTTTGAGTTGGAGCCTCACTCTGTTGCCTAGGCTGGAGTACAGTGGCATGCTCACCGCCACCCCAGCATTGACCTGTTGGGCTCCGGCCATGCTTCTACCTTAGCCTTCCAAGTGGTTGGAACTGCAGGTGCGTGTTATCATGCCCGGCTAATTTTTGATTTATTGTGGAGACAAGGTCTTACCAAGTTGCTTGGGCTGATCTCGAACCCACGGGCTCAGGTAATCCACTCGCCTCAGCCTCCCAAAGTGCCGGGATGACAGGCCGAGTCAAGCCCAGCCTAATATTAATTTTTTTTTTTTTTTTTTTTGAGTTGGAGTCTCACTCTGTCACCCAGACTGGAGTGCAGTGGCCGCTCCCGGCCACCGCAGCCTCAACCTGCTGGGCTCCGGCGATCCTTCCGCCTCAGCCTTCCAAGTAGCTGGAACTACAGGCGCGCGCTACCACACCTGGCTGATTTTTTGATTTATTGTAGCGATGAGGTCTCACTGCCCATGCGGGTCTTGAACCCGCGGGCTCAGACAATCCACTCACCTCAGCCTCCCAAAGGTGCGGGATTGAGCCACTGAGCCCTGCTTAATATTAACTTTATACAGGCAGTCTCAGCACAGTGCTAGAGGTCCTGAGAACAAGTGCCCAGATGGTTGAATTACAGCTTGGCTTTATCCATTTTTAGGGAGACAAAGTTACAGGCAAAACATAGATTAATACCTGTGAGAGTTGCATCGGCCAGGCCTGGAAAGGTGGGACATTGCCAAGCAGGGACTTACTTACAGGTCACAGGTGGGGTCAGTGGTTTCCTGATTGGCCATTGGTAGAAATAGTTCAGCTCCATCTAAAGAATTTGAAATCAGCAAAAGAAATATAGCTTAAAAACCTTGGATATATTTTAAACTTTTTCTCTAGATGTTTAATTATTTGTACAATCCGTGTTTGCTGAGCTGGTGCAGAAAGTTCATTCTAATGATATTCTCCCTTGGATGAACAGCCGGTCCTCTCATGTGATTTGTCAGTATGGCAAAATCTACTCATGGTTATGAAAGGGTGAAACGCCAACAATGGAGTCCCCTTTGCTCAAGCGCAACCACTTTGACACTGCTTAACTCTGTCATGCTTTCTTAGCAAATTACCTAGCTTGCCCTCTAATCATTCACAAAGGACAGAACCACTTTCCCTGGAGGTAGCGATTGGTAATTGTCTTGCAGCCCCCAGGCATTGCTGACTCTTCTATTCCCGGTATTTGCCTTCCAGTCACAAAGGATCTTGCTTTCTTTAGACTCTCCACCCATCTTGGAGTGGCGGACTTATCTTTTCTCTCTCTAATCTGTCCTTTATTTTTTTATTTTTTGAGTTGGAGTCTCACTCTGTTGCCCAGACTGGAGTGCAGTGGCCGTTCTCGGCCACCACAGCCTCAATTTGCTGGGCCCCAGCAATCCTTCCGCCTCAGTCTTCCAAGTAGCTGGAACTACAGGCACGCGCTACCACACCCGGCTAATTTTTTTTTTTTTTTGAATTGGAGTCTCACTCTGTCGCCCAGACTGGAGTGCAGTGGCCGCTTCCACTGCAGCCTCGACCTGCTGGGCTCCGGTGATCCTTCCGCCTCAGCCTTCCAAGTAGCTGGAACTACAGGCGTGCGCTACCACGCCCGGCTAATTTTTGATTTATTATAGAGATGAGGTCTCGCCAAGTTGCCTAGGCGGGTCTCGAACCCGTGGGCTCAGGCAATCCACTCACCTTAGCCTCCCAAAGGTGCAGGATTACAGGCTGAGCCACCAAGCCTGGC
Source organism: Cephalopachus bancanus (assembly GCA_027257055.1). NCBI lineage: Eukaryota > Metazoa > Chordata > Mammalia > Primates > Tarsiidae > Cephalopachus > Cephalopachus bancanus. The sequence goes on from JAPVLO010001074.1 coordinate 198,103, forward strand.
CCGGCTAATTTTTTAATTTATTTTCTAGAGATGAGGTCTCACCAAGTTGCCCAGGTGGGTCTCGAACCCACGGGCTCAGGCAATCCACTCACCTCAGCCTCCCAAGGCGGGGGATTACAGGCTGAGCGACCGAGCCCAACTAATCTGCCCTTTAAATAAACTATTTTTCTGATCTAATTTCTGTGCCATCCTTTGTATCTTACCCACAGTACCAGCCCACTGACCTAACAATTTATATGGCTTTATTTATGTGTATGTCTACATATTCATGTATTATAGGGCAAATTCCCTCTCAATCATCCTTTTTTTAGATATCCTTTTTTGGGGGGTCTATTTATTGAACATTTTCTCTTCCAGCAGAGATCAGAATTCTCAAATTCCAGTTTTGAAATTCTGCTACACTTGATGATGATCGCATTAAATGTACAGGCTAATCTGATTGTCTTGGATCATGGCAGCATATCGGCAGCTTCTCCTGAGTGGTATAATGCCAGACCCGAGCAGCTTCCCATGGAGTCTCCTCGGTGGGGTTTTGTGGTCTGATTCTGACAGGCATGCTGGAGAGCTGGCACCCAGGCCGAATTGTCCACCAGGGGTCCCCAACAGCCAGGACGTGGAACCCACGGCCGGCTCCCCTCCCAGTCTTGGAAGGCACTGCTACCCCAAAGTGGCAGCAGGCTCACATGCGCACTTAGTGTGCATTACTGACATGCAGGCCTGCAGTAGCAGTCCTCACCGACCCCTGCAGTAGCAGTCCTCACCGACCCCTGCAGAATCATCTTGACAGTCGGAGATGCTTTCCATGTACACTGCAGACCATACCGATGGGACCAAAGCCCACGAAACCCACAACTAGTCAACCAATCGCTAAGGCCGTCACCCAGGGCCTCCTCGGGCTCTGGTGCAGACTTGTTCCGGATCAGTTGTGTGTTTTTGTTTTTTTTTTGAGTTGGAGTCTCACTCTGTCGCCCAGACTGGAGTGCAGTGGCCGCTCCCGGCCACTGCAGCCTCGACCTGCTGGGCTCCAGCGATCCTTCCGCCTCAGCCTTCCAAGTAGCTAGAACTACAGGTGCGCACTACCACGCCCAGCTGATTTTTGATTTATGGTAGAGATGAGGTCTCGTCAAGTTGCCCAGGCGGGTCTCAAACCTGCGGGCTCAGGCAATTCCACTCACCTCAGCCTCCCAAAGGTGCGGGATTATAAGCTGAGCCACCGAGCCCGGCTCAGTTGTGTTTTTTCTCAGATCTGTGCTTGCCAGTTGCACAGGTATTCTTTTTTTTTTTTTTTTTTCTGAGTCAGAGTCTCACTCTCGCCCAGGTTGGAGTGCAGTGGCATGCTCTTGGTCACCCCAGCCTTGACCTGCTGGGCTCTGGCAATCCTTCCGCCTCAGCCTTCCAAGTAGCCAGAACTACAGGCACGCACTACCACGTCCGGCTAATTTTTTATCTGTTGTAGAGACGAGGTCTTGCCAGGTTGCCCTGGACTCAGGCCATCCTCTCGCCTGGGCCTACAAAAGTGTTGGGATGACAGGCGTGAGCCACCACACGGGCTGCACGGGTATTTTTTTTTTTTGAGTTGGAGTCTCACTCTGTCGCCCAGACTGGAGTGCAGTGGCCGCTCCCGGCCACCACAGCCTCGACCTGCTGGGCTCCGATAATCCTTCTGCCTCAGCCTTCCAAATAGCTGGAACTACAGGTGCGCGCTACCACGCCTGGCTGATTTTTTATTTATGGTAGGGATGAGGTCTCGCCAAGTTGCCCAGGCGGGTCTCAAACCCGCGGGCTCAGGCAATCCACTCATCTCAGCCTCCCAAAGGCGTGGGATTACAGGCTGTGTCACCGAGCCCTGCTTGCACGGTATTCTAAAGACCTCATTGAGAGCCCCTTGACTCCCTGGGAAGAGTCTCCACCCCTGGGCAAGGGTGTCAGTTCCGCCTCCCCACAAGGCCCCTGGCTGTGGGGGGTGCTTCCTACAGGATCTCCAGTGACACTGGGCATGGGGCTTCGCTTTCTGACGCTATGAATTCCTATCTGGACATTTTCCATAAACAGACTCCTTCAATAAGTGGTCTTTTGTGCCTGACTCCTTTTACTTGGCATGTTCTGCAGACGTGTCCACGCTGTAGCATGCACCAGTGCTTCCTTTGTATGTTAAATAACTTCCATTGTATGAATCTACACATGTTGTCTATCCATTCATCAGTTTGATGGACATACAGGCTGTTTCTACTTTTTGGCTGCTATGACAATGCCACAATAAACTTTGTGTACAGGTTTTTGTGAGGCCATGTTTCCATTCATCTTAGCTATGTACCTAGGAATTCAATTGCCGACTCAAATGGTAACTCTATGGCCTGACGCTTGAGGAATTATCAGACCTTTTTCCAAAGCAGCTGCAAATTTTACATTCCTATCAGCTATGTATGAGAGTTCCTATTTCTCCCTATCCTTGTCAACGCTTGTTATTGTCTATCTTTTTTTATCTTTGCAGGTATTGTTATGGTCTGAGTAACGGAGTAATGCTCAGCTGCTCCCCTTGATACTAATAAATCAAAGGGGCAGGGAACTGGTAGAGAGAAGTTTATTTCTGAGTTCGAATCCTGGGAGCAGAGCCGGACTTTCTAAAATGGTTCTGCTCCCCCTCTAGGCTTTTACAGGTCACGTTTACAGTCCAGTGTTGTTAGTACCTATACATTAGCCACGTGACCAGCAGAGCATTATATAGAACTTGAGTTTCAGCCGCATTTATCGATAGTGACATTTTCCGGTCCAGGCTTCCTGGTGCCAGGTACTAGAAGTATCTCACAGCTTTTATCCATAGGGCCCAGCTGAAGCATTAATCAAGCTTGCCATAGAGTCAGGGGCCTAACACATCATGCATTATGCAAAAGTTATACAGATCACAAAACTTATGATTACATTGACACAAAAGTTATATAAATCACAAGGCTCACAATTACATAAGTGATTATTCAAACTTGTAATCACTCAGAAAAAGAGAGTAAGGAGACATCACCATATCTTTCGGTTGATGGGGCATAGACTACAGGGAAGTCAAGGATCCCCTGAAGCTACTGACCGGGAGTGCATACGAGATAAGGGAAGCACACCTTTTATTAGCTCTCAGAGTATTGTTCAGGAATGTACAGGAGCGCTTGCACCCTTGCCATGCCCTTCTCTAGGGGCTGTGAGATAAAGACAGACATTAGAGGGTCTCTGAATCAGTAGGAAGTGGTCCTCATTAGAGAGGTTTTCTTTTTTTGTATTTTCTTTTTATTTTTTAGTGCAGCTTTAGGTTAATAAAAAAATGAGCCAGGCTCGGTGGCTCAGTCTGTAATCTCGCGTCTTTGGGAGGCTGAGGTGAGTGGATTGCCTGAGCCCATGGGTTCGAGACCCGCCTGGGCAACTTGGCGAGACCTCATCTCCAAAATAAATTTTAAAAACTAGGCGGGCGGTAGCGCGCGCCTATAGTTCCAGCTACTTGGAAGGCTGAGGCGGAAGGATCGCTGGAACCCAGCAGGTCGAGGCTGCGGTGGCTGGGAGCGGCCACTGCACTCCAGTCTGGGAGACAGAGTGAGACTCCAACTCAAAAAAAAAAAAAATGAAGTGAGGCCAGGCACAGTGGCCCAAGCCTGTCATCCTGGCACTTTGGGAGGCCAAGGCGAGAGGATTGCCTAAGCCTGCAGGTTTGAGACCAGCCTGGGCAACGTGGTGAGACCTCATCTCTACAATAAAAATAAAAAAATTAAGCCGGGCTTCCCGGGGGTGGCTTTCCCCCGGGGGCCTTGGCCCCCAAAAAAAAAAAATTTCCCCGAAGGGCCCTTTTAGAGGCGAGGTGAGTGGATCGCCTGAGCCCCCGGGTTCGAGACCCACCCGGGAACTTGGTGAGACGTCATCTCTACAATAAAATCAAAAAATTAGCCCGGGGATGGTAACACACACCTGTAGTTCCAGCTACTTGGAAGCCTGAGGCAGAAGGATCACCGGAGCCCAGCAGGTCGAGGCTACGGTGGCCGGGGGTGGCCACTGCACTCCAGTCTGGGCGACAGAGTGAGACTCCAACTCAAAAAAAAAAGCTAGCCAGATGTGGTGGTGTGCACCTGTACTTCCGGCAACTTGGAAGGCAGAGGTGGAAGGATCGCCGGAGCCCAGCAGGTTGACGCTGGGATGGTCGTGAGTGTGCCACGGCACGCCAGCCTGGAGATGAAGTGAGACTCCAACTCAGAAAAATAAAATAAAATGCATTGGAAAGTACAGAGTTCTCATATACCCTCTCTTGCCAAGCACAAAACTGTTTACATCTTGTGTTGGTGTGGTGTATATGCTATAATTGATAATCGGTGTTGATACTTTTTTGAGTCAGAGTCTCAC